>ARYC01018518.1:0-20513 GCA_000711775.1 Oxytricha trifallax
TATGAAGTTATTTTTGAGCAGTCATTAAAGGCTAAAGGACCAGTGCACAAAAAAAGTAATAAATATTTGAAGAGGCGAGTCTTGCAATTTTTCTCATCAAATTATTCAATAAGGGGTTTTGGTAGTTGAGGTTGATACAGATTAAGAAGATTATGAAACCGAATTAAAACAAGCACATAAAGATTCATAAAATTTTAAGTAATAAAGTCAAGGTAGTAGAAGCACATCATGATGTGAAAGTAACTGAATGAAAAAAATATGAAAAAAATTATTATTAAATTTAATTCTTTCATTTTGCTTTGTAATTTTAACAATGTTAATCTGCAGAGATAAATGAGTCAAATTGACCATTTAAAATTGTAATTATATATTAACATGAGAATCAAAATATTTACCAAGAATATAGATCTATAATAAAAAATAAAGCAACTATGTAATACGAAGTTATTATTAGGCAGTCAATCAAGGCTGTTCTGTCGAGTGCACAAAAAAATAACTAATATTTTCAAGAGCTGAGTTTTGCAATTTCATTCAACTAAGATCATAAGGGGTTTTAGGCTGGAGTGTTACCTAAATTTCTACTTGTCCCTCTTTCAGTGAGTTGCTGACTTTATGATCATAATGTGTCTAGGTATATCAAAAATAAATCTTCATAAAATGTGATTGAGTATGCTTTTCATTTAGCGATTTAAACTTTTATCTTTGACATTGATAGGCGCAAAAGTATGTCACCATGTACATGGAAAGGTGGGCAATACGCAGAAACAAAGACCGCTCAATTCCTATCACTGTAAAAAGAGATAAAGTGAAAACAAATTTAATTAGATCGAAGAACCATGGACGTGAATTGAGAGGCTCCTCTCAAAATTGGATCACACTGAAACTGAGGGCACAGATGATGAAACCGAGGTAGAATAAGCACATCAAGATTTCATAAAATTAGAAATGATGAAAGCAAGGCAGAAGAAGCAGATGATGATGTGAAAGTTGCGGAATTAAAAATAAGAAAAATAAGAAGCTAATTGCTTTGTAATAAAAAACTGCCTAGATAAATGAACCTAAATTGAAATTTAATATCTGTAATGATATATTAACATGAGAGTAAAAATATTTAACAAGAATATAGATATATTATAAATACAATACTATGTTATGAAGTTATTTTTGAGCAGTCATTAAAGGCTAAAGGACCAGTGCACAAAAAAAGTAATAAATATTTGAAGAGGCGAGTCTTGCAATTTTTCTCATCAAATTATTCAATAAGGGGTTTTGGTAGTTGAGGTTGATACAGATTAAGAAGATTATGAAACCGAATTAAAACAAGCACATAAAGATTCATAAAATTTTAAGTAATAAAGTCAAGGTAGTAGAAGCACATCATGATGTGAAAGTAACTGAATGAAAAAAATATGAAAAAAATTATTATTAAATTTAATTCTTTCATTTTGCTTTGTAATTTTAACAATGTTAATCTGCAGAGATAAATGAGTCAAATTGACCATTTAAAATTGTAATTATATATTAACATGAGAATCAAAATATTTACCAAGAATATAGATCTATAATAAAAAATAAAACAACGATATAATACGAAGTTATTATTGGGCGGTCAATCAACGCTGTTCTGTCGAGTGCACAAAAATAACTAATATTTTCAAGAACTGAGTTTTGCAATTTCATTCAACTAAGATCATAAGGGGTTTTGGGCTGGAGTGTTACCTAAATTTCTAATTGTCTTTCTTTCAGTGAGTTGCTGACTTTAAGGTCATAATGTGTCTAGGTATATCCAAAATAAATCTTCATAAAAAGTGATTGAGTATGCTTTTCATTTAGAGGTTTAAACTTTTATCTTTGATATTGATAGGCGTAAAAGTATGTCACCATGTACATGGAAAGTGGGCAATACGCAGAAACAAAGACCGCTCAATTCTTATCATTATAAAAAGAGATAAAGTGAAATCAAATTTAATTAGATCGTAGAACCATGACGTGAATTGAGAGGCTCCCCTCAAAAATTGAATCACACTGAAACTGAGGGCACGGATGATGAAACCGAGGTGGAATAAGCACATCAAGATTTCATAAAATTACAAATGATGAAAGCAAGGTAGAAGAAGCAGATGATGATGTGAATGTACCTGAATGAAAACAATATGAAAAAATAAGAAGCTAATTGCTTTGTAATAAAAAAACTGCATAGATAAATGAACCTAAATTGAAATTTAATATCTGTAATGACATATTAACATCAGAGTAAAAATATTTAACAAGAATATAGATCTATTATAAATACAATACTATGTTATGAAGTTATTTTTGAGCAGTCATTAAAGGCTAAAGGACCAGTGCACAAAAAAAGTAATAAATATTTGAAGAGGCGAGTCTTGCAATTTTTCTCATCAAATTATTCAATAAGGGGTTTTGGTAGTTGAGGTTGATACAGATTAAGAAGATTATGAAACCGAATTAAAACAAGCACATAAAGATTCATAAAATTTTAAGTAATAAAGTCAAGGTAGTAGAAGCACATCATGATGTGAAAGTAACTGAATGAAAAAAATATGAAAAAAATTATTATTAAATTTAATTCTTTCATTTTGCTTTGTAATTTTAACAATGTTAATCTGCAGAGATAAATGAGTCAAATTGACCATTTAAAATTGTAATTATATATTAACATGAGAATCAAAATATTTACCAAGAATATAGATCTATAATAAAAAATAAAGCAACTATGTAATACGAAGTTATTATTAGGCAGTCAATCAAGGCTGTTCTGTCGAGTGCACAAAAAAATAACTAATATTTTCAAGAGCTGAGTTTTGCAATTTCATTCAACTAAGATCATAAGGGGTTTTAGGCTGGAGTGTTACCTAAATTTCTACTTGTCCCTCTTTCAGTGAGTTGCTGACTTTATGATCATAATGTGTCTAGGTATATCAAAAATAAATCTTCATAAAATGTGATTGAGTATGCTTTTCATTTAGCGATTTAAACTTTTATCTTTGACATTGATAGGCGCAAAAGTATGTCACCATGTACATGGAAAGGTGGGCAATACGCAGAAACAAAGACCGCTCAATTCCTATCACTGTAAAAAGAGATAAAGTGAAAACAAATTTAATTAGATCGAAGAACCATGATGTGAATTGAGAGGCTCCCCTCAAAAATTGAATCACACTGAAACTGAGGGCACGGATGATGAAACCGAGGTGGAATAAGCACATCAAGATTTCATAAAATTACAAATGATGAAAGCAAGGTAGAAGAAGCAGATGATGATGTGAAAGTTGCGGAATTAAAAATAAAGAAAAATAAGAAGCTAATTGCTTTGTAATAAAAAACTGCCTAGATAAATGAACCTAAATTGAAATTTAATATCTGTAATGATATATTAACATGAGAGTAAAAATATTTAACAAGAATATAGATATATTATAAATACAATACTATGTTATGAAGTTATTTTTGAGCAGTCATTAAAGGCTAAAGGACCAGTGCACAAAAAAAGTAATAAATATTTGAAGAGGCGAGTCTTGCAATTTTTCTCATCAAATTATTCAATAAGGGGTTTTGGTAGTTGAGGTTGATACAGATTAAGAAGATTATGAAACCGAATTAAAACAAGCACATAAAGATTCATAAAATTTTAAGTAATAAAGTCAAGGTAGTAGAAGCACATCATGATGTGAAAGTAACTGAATGAAAAAAATATGAAAAAAATTATTATTAAATTTAATTCTTTCATTTTGCTTTGTAATTTTAACAATGTTAATCTGCAGAGATAAATGAGTCAAATTGACCATTTTATATTTGTAACGATATATTAACATTAGAGTAAAAATATTTACCAAGAATATAGATCTATAATAAAAAATAAAGCAACGATGTAATACGAAGTTATTATTAGGCAGTCAATCAAGGCTGTTCTGTCGAGTGCACAAAAATAGCTAACATTTTCAAGAGCTGAATTTTGCAATTTCATTCAACTAAGATCATAAGGGGTTTTGGGCTGGAGTGTTACCTAAATTTCTACTTGTCTCTCTTTCAGTGAGTTGCTGACTTTAAGGTCATAATTTGTCTAGGTATATCCAAAATAAATCTTCATAAAATGTGATTGAGTATGCTTTCATTTAGCGAATTAAACTTTTATCTTTGACATTGATAGGCGCAAAAGTATGTCACCATGTACATGGAAAGGTGGGCAATACGCAGAAACAAAGACCGCTCAATTCCTATCACTGTAAAAAGAGATAAAGTGAAAACAAATTTAATTAGATCGAAGAACCATGATGTGAATTGAGAGGCTCCCCTCAAAAATTGAATCACACTGAAACTGAGGGCACGGATGATGAAACCGAGGTGGAATAAGCACATCAAGATTTCATAAAATTACAAATGATGAAAGCAAGGTAGAAGAAGCAGATGATGATGTGAATGTACCTGAATGAAAACAATATGAAAAAATAAGAAGCTAATTGCTTTGTAATAAAAAAACTGCATAGATAAATGAACCTAAATTGAAATTTAATATCTGTAATGACATATTAACATCAGAGTAAAAATATTTAACAAGAATATATTATAAATACAATACTATGTTATGAAGTTATTTTTGAGCAGTCATTAAAGGCTAAAGGACCAGTGCACAAAAAAAGTAATAAATATTTGAAGAGGCGAGTCTTGCAATTTTTCTCATCAAATTATTCAATAAGGGGTTTTGGTAGTTGAGGTTGATACAGATTAAGAAGATTATGAAACCGAATTAAAACAAGCACATAAAGATTCATAAAATTTTAAGTAATAAAGTCAAGGTAGTAGAAGCACATCATGATGTGAAAGTAACTGAATGAAAAAAATATGAAAAAAATTATTATTAAATTTAATTCTTTCATTTTGCTTTGTAATTTTAACAATGTTAATCTGCAGAGATAAATGAGTCAAATTGACCATTTAAAATTGTAATTATATATTAACATGAGAATCAAAATATTTACCAAGAATATAGATCTATAATAAAAAATAAAGCAACTATGTAATACGAAGTTATTATTAGGCAGTCAATCAAGGCTGTTCTGTCGAGTGCACAAAAAAATAACTAATATTTTCAAGAGCTGAGTTTTGCAATTTCATTCAACTAAGATCATAAGGGGTTTTAGGCTGGAGTGTTACCTAAATTTCTACTTGTCCCTCTTTCAGTGAGTTGCTGACTTTATGATCATAATGTGTCTAGGTATATCAAAAATAAATCTTCATAAAATGTGATTGAGTATGCTTTTCATTTAGCGATTTAAACTTTTATCTTTGACATTGATAGGCGCAAAAGTATGTCACCATGTACATGGAAAGGTGGGCAATACCGCAGAAACAAAGACCGCTCAATTCCTATCACTGTAAAAAGAGATAAAGTGAAAACAAATTTAATTAGATCGAAGAACCATGATGTGAATTGAGAGGCTCCCCTCAAAAATTGAATCACACTGAAACTGAGGGCACGGATGATGAAACCGAGGTGGAATAAGCACATCAAGATTTCATAAAATTACAAATGATGAAAGCAAGGTAGAAGAAGCAGATGATGATGTGAAAGTTGCGGAATTAAAATAAAGAAAAATAAGAAGCTAATTGCTTTGTAATAAAAACTGCCTAGATAAATGAACCTAAATTGAAATTTAATATCTGTAATGATATATTAACATGAGAGTAAAAATATTTAACAAGAATATAGATATATTATAAATACAATACTATGTTATGAAGTTATTTTTGAGCAGTCATTAAAGGCTAAAGGACCAGTGCACAAAAAAAGTAATAAATATTTGAAGAGGCGAGTCTTGCAATTTTTCTCATCAAATTATTCAATAAGGGGTTTTGGTAGTTGAGGTTGATACAGATTAAGAAGATTATGAAACCGAATTAAAACAAGCACATAAAGATTCATAAAATTTTAAGTAATAAAGTCAAGGTAGTAGAAGCACATCATGATGTGAAAGTAACTGAATGAAAAAAATATGAAAAAAATTATTATTAAATTTAATTCTTTCATTTTGCTTTGTAATTTTAACAATGTTAATCTGCAGAGATAAATGAGTCAAATTGACCATTTAAAATTGTAATTATATATTAACATGAGAATCAAAATATTTACCAAGAATATAGATCTATAATAAAAAATAAAGCAACTATGTAATACGAAGTTATTATTAGGCAGTCAATCAAGGCTGTTCTGTCGAGTGCACAAAAAAATAACTAATATTTTCAAGAGCTGAGTTTTGCAATTTCATTCAACTAAGATCATAAGGGGTTTTAGGCTGGAGTGTTACCTAAATTTCTACTTGTCCCTCTTTCAGTGAGTTGCTGACTTTATGATCATAATGTGTCTAGGTATATCAAAAATAAATCTTCATAAAATGTGATTGAGTATGCTTTTCATTTAGCGATTTAAACTTTTATCTTTGACATTGATAGGCGCAAAAGTATGTCACCATGTACATGGAAAGGTGGGCAATACGCAGAAACAAAGACCGCTCAATTCCTATCACTGTAAAAAGAGATAAAGTGAAAACAAATTTAATTAGATCGAAGAACCATGATGTGAATTGAGAGGCTCCCCTCAAAAATTGAATCACACTGAAACTGAGGGCACGGATGATGATGAAACCGAGGTGGAATAAGCACATCAAGATTTCATAAAATTACAAATGATGAAAGCAAGGTAGAAGAAGCAGATGATGATGTGAATGTACCTGAATGAAAACAATATGAAAAAATAAGAAGCTAATTGCTTTGTAATAAAAAAACTGCATAGATAAATGAACCTAAATTGAAATTTAATATCTGTAATGACATATTAACATCAGAGTAAAAATATTTAACAAGAATATAGATCTATTAAATACAATACTATGTTATGAAGTTATTTTTGAGCAGTCATTAAAGGCTAAAGGACCAGTGCACAAAAAAAGTAATAAATATTTGAAGAGGCGAGTCTTGCAATTTTTCTCATCAAATTATTCAATAAGGGGTTTTGGTAGTTGAGGTTGATACAGATTAAGAAGATTATGAAACCGAATTAAAACAAGCACATAAAGATTCATAAAATTTTAAGTAATAAAGTCAAGGTAGTAGAAGCACATCATGATGTGAAAGTAACTGAATGAAAAAAATATGAAAAAAATTATTATTAAATTTAATTCTTTCATTTTGCTTTGTAATTTTAACAATGTTAATCTGCAGAGATAAATGGTGAAATTGACCATTTAAAATTGTAATTATATATTAACATGAGAATCAAAATATTTACCAAGAATATAGATCTATAATAAAAAATAAAGCAACTATGTAATACGAAGTTATTATTAGGCAGTCAATCAAGGCTGTTCTGTCGAGTGCACAAAAAAATAACTAATATTTTCAAGAGCTGAGTTTTGCAATTTCATTCAACTAAGATCATAAGGGGTTTTAGGCTGGAGTGTTACCTAAATTTCTACTTGTCCCTCTTTCAGTGAGTTGCTGACTTTATGATCATAATGTGTCTAGGTATATCAAAAATAAATCTTCATAAAATGTGATTGAGTATGCTTTTCATTTAGCGATTTAAACTTTTATCTTTGACATTGATAGGCGCAAAAGTATGTCACCATGTACATGGAAAGGTGGGCAATACGCAGAAACAAAGACCGCTCAATTCCTATCACTGTAAAAAGAGATAAAGTGAAAACAAATTTAATTAGATCGAAGAACCATGATGTGAATTGAGAGGCTCCCCTCAAAAATTGAATCACACTGAAACTGAGGGCACGGATGATGAAACCGAGGTGGAATAAGCACATCAAGATTTCATAAAATTACAAATGATGAAAGCAAGGTAGAAGAAGCAGATGATGATGTGAAAGTTGCGGAATTAAAAATAAAGAAAAATAAGAAGCTAATTGCTTTGTAATAAAAAGCTGCATAGATAAATGAACCTAAATTAAAATTTAATATCTGTAATGATATATCATAACATCAGAGTAAAAATATTTAACAAGAATATAGATAGATCTATTATAAATACAATACTATGTTATGAAGTTATTTTTGAGCAGTCATTAAAGGCTAAAGGACCAGTGCACAAAAAAAGTAATAAATATTTGAAGAGGCGAGTCTTGCAATTTTTCTCATCAAATTATTCAATAAGGGGTTTTGGTAGTTGAGGTTGATACAGATTAAGAAGATTATGAAACCGAATTAAAACAAGCACATAAAGATTCATAAAATTTTAAGTAATAAAGTCAAGGTAGTAGAAGCACATCATGATGTGAAAGTAACTGAATGAAAAAAATATGAAAAAAATTATTATTAAATTTAATTCTTTCATTTTGCTTTGTAATTTTAACAATGTTAATCTGCAGAGATAAATGAGTCAAATTGACCATTTAAAATTGTAATTATATATTAACATGAGAATCAAAATATTTACCAAGAATATAGATCTATAATAAAAAATAAAGCAACTATGTAATACGAAGTTATTATTAGGCAGTCAATCAAGGCTGTTCTGTCGAGTGCACAAAAAAATAACTAATATTTTCAAGAGCTGAGTTTTGCAATTTCATTCAACTAAGATCATAAGGGGTTTTAGGCTGGAGTGTTACCTAAATTTCTACTTGTCCCTCTTTCAGTGAGTTGCTGACTTTATGATCATAATGTGTCTAGGTATATCAAAAATAAATCTTCATAAAATGTGATTGAGTATGCTTTTCATTTAGCGATTTAAACTTTTATCTTTGACATTGATAGGCGCAAAAGTATGTCACCATGTACATGGAAAGGTGGGCAATACGCAGAAACAAAGACCGCTCAATTCCTATCACTGTAAAAAGAGATAAAGTGAAAACAAATTTAATTAGATCGTTGAACCATGACGTGAATTGAGAGGCTCCTCTCAAAATTGGATCACACTGAAACTGAGGGCACAGATGATGAAACCGAGGTAGAATAAGCACATCAAGATTTCATAAAATTAGAAATGATGAAAGCAAGGCAGAAGAAGCAGATGATGATGTGAAAGTTGCGGAATTAAAAATAAGAAAAATAAGAAGCTAATTGCTTTGTAATAAAAAAACTGCATAGATAAATGAACCTAAATTGAAATTTAATATCTGTAATGACATATTAACATCAGAGTAAAAATATTTAACAAGAATATAGATCTATTTAACCACATACAATACTATGTTATGAAGTTATTTTTGAGCAGTCATTAAAGGCTAAAGGACCAGTGCACAAAAAAAGTAATAAATATTTGAAGAGGCGAGTCTTGCAATTTTTCTCATCAAATTATTCAATAAGGGGTTTTGGTAGTTGAGGTTGATACAGATTAAGAAGATTATGAAACCGAATTAAAACAAGCACATAAAGATTCATAAAATTTTAAGTAATAAAGTCAAGGTAGTAGAAGCACATCATGATGTGAAAGTAACTGAATGAAAAAAATATGAAAAAAATTATTATTAAATTTAATTCTTTCATTTTGCTTTGTAATTTTAACAATGTTAATCTGCAGAGATAAATGAGTCAAATTGACCATTTAAAATTGTAATTATATATTAACATGAGAATCAAAATATTTACCAAGAATATAGATCTATAATAAAAAATAAAACAACGATGTAATACAAAGTTATTATTGTGCAGTCAATCAACGCTGTTCTGTCGAGTGCACAAAAATAACTAAAATTTTCAAGAGCTGAGATTTGCAATTTCATTAAATTAATATCATAAGGAGTTTAAGGGGTGGAGGGTTACCTTAATTTCTACTTGTCTCTCTTTCAGTGAGTTGCTGACTTTAAGGTCATAATGTGTGTATATCCAAAATAAATCTTCATAAAATGTGGTTGAGAATGCTTTTCATTTAGCGATTTAAACTTTTATCTTTGACATTGATAGGCGCAAAAATACGCCATCATGTACATGGAAAGGTGGGCAATACGCAAAAACAATGACCACTCAATTCCAATCGCTGCACAAAGAGATTAAGCGAAAAAAAATTTAATTAGATCGTAGAACCATCACGTGAATTGAGAGGCTCCCCTCAAAAATTGGATTACACTGAAACTGAGGGCACAGATGATGAAACCGAGGTGGAATAAGCACATAAAGATTTCATAAAATTTTAAATGATGAAAGCAAGGTAGAAGAAGCAGATGATGATGTGAAAGTTGCAGAATTAAAAACAAGAAAATATAAGAAGCTAATTGCTTTGTAATAAAAACTGCATAGATAAATGACCTAAATTGAAATTTTTATTATGTAAAAAATATTTATTTCTTAGTTATGATAATAAAATTTAGGATATTGTTTAATCTTTAAATAAAGTGTCATTTATGCATGATTTATATTTAATTATATTAGTAAATTAAATGTATCAAAAAAATTTTTTTGAATAAAGCTTTGTATACCTATTAAAATTCGCGGTTTATCTGTAGCCCCTCTTTAAATTTAAGTTTATAAATTATTCTAATAAATCAATTTTCTTGATTAAATGTATTTTTTTGGTATTTTTTTGTATTTTATTAGATCAATTATTTTAATGTTATAAGTTTATTAAATTGTATTTTGTTTTGTTGAAATTAGAAATATTTCTAATTTGTCGATAAATTTTAAATATGTCATGTTAATTAGCATTTATTATTCAAAATTAGCTTTTGGAATACAGATTAATTCTTGTTTGCAAATTTTGATTTATTTTTCTTTTATGAAATATTCTTAAACAAAATTAAATGTTTTACCTTATTTTAATTTAGTAATAAAAATTTGATATTCAATATTTCTGAAGTTTATTATTTAACATTGATCAATTAATTTAATTACAATTCTATAGATAAAAATTGATTAGAAAAACTTAAATTAGAATTTATGTTTTTGAGATCAGTTAATTATTATGAACTTCATAATATTGGAATGGTTAATATGGATATAAAAATAATATTTAAAACTATTAAAATATTCAAAGTTCTAATTAGAGCTTAAATAATATTAATTATTGCATTAAAATAAAAGAATAATTTCAAGAAATTATATAATACTTTCATAATTAAAAGAATTTTTATATGAATAACATTGAAAAAACGGGAATTAAGCCCTAAGCAAGAATGAGATGATATAAAGTCTGCTATCGAGAAGACATACATGATGGCAATGAATTGCTCAATGGTTCATTCCTTACTAACCACACTCAGAGTAATTGACCTTGGTATTACTGTGCAAGATGGAGTTCAACTGGTAAACGGCACACTTCATTCAGAGGATATTTGGCCATCACTCCATTTTACTGTTGAGATACTCCCTGTAATTGATGACAGCCGGTGTGATGAAATTTGGCCAAGGTTACTCGAGCAAAGAAGATGCAATACGGAGAGTAAATTTTGCCCGAAAGTATTTAGCCTAAATACTTTTGCTATTTGTATCATGGTTACTAAAATGGGTGTTTCCCAAAACAGTAGCAGGAGAATATGATGAATTGACCTCCTCGTGAGCAACTTTTGCGGGAGTAATTAATGGCTCCGGTTAGGGATATCCGCATAACTGTTACGTGGAGACAATGCGATAGCTACTGTGACGAGATGCTATGGTCGCTGTAACTAGTTACGATGGGTGCTGTAACTAGTTACACTGTGTCTTGTATATAATTGAGTAAAAATTGATGCAAAATCCAAAATATATTGAATAATCAAGAATTTAATTACACTATTTTAATGTTAATTTTAATAATTCTAATTGAACCGCACTCTATCTCGAAATTTGAATGACTTTGAGATAGAGTGTGATAGAGTAATATAAATTACAAATATTATTTAAAATTTATAATAAATGGAATTAAGTTTTAAAAAATTATGATGTTATTTTATTTAATAAATAAGTCTTTTAATTAAATTATAAATATAATTAAAATAAGGCAAATTACTTTAAAAATATATGTCTGAATAATTTAATTATTGATAGAGTTAAATTAATAAACTATTAATAACAAATAACATCATAATTTTAAAAACTTAATTCCATTTATTATAAATATATGTTCTAACCGAGATACCCCTCCCCAACCTTAACCGAGATACCCCTCCCCATACCCCCTCCACCCCCAACCTATTTTATAATAATAAAATAATTTAATAATTTATAAAATCTTTTATAAATGAGTATTTTATAAATTAATCATTATTATTAATTTAAATATAATTAAGATTATTAAGCTTTAATTATAAATAAAAATAATATTCAATCAATAAAATTTTAAAATTCTCATTATAAAAGATTTTATAAATTATTATAATTATTTAATCAATAATTTTCAAAATTCTCATTTATAAAAGATTTTATAAATTATTAAATTATTTTTTTATTATAAAATAGGTTGAGTATTTTTTTATAATAAAATAAGTTGGGGGTGGGGAGGGGTATCTCGGTTAGAACAAATACTAAATAATATTAGTAATTTATATTACTCTATCGCACTCTATCTCAAAGTCATTCAAATTTCGAGATAGAGTGCGGTTTAATTAGAATTAATTAAAATTAACATTAAAATAGTGTAATAAAATTCTTGATTATTCAATATATTTTTGATTTTGCATCAACTTTTACTAATTCTCAAGGTGATGAGATAAATATATAAGGGTCGTCTGACCGGCCATCAATATGTCATTAAGGAATTTGCCTGCAGGATTGTCAAAGTGGAAATGAGTGGCAGTTTACGGTGACATCATAATTAATCTGGAATAAGGAATTATGCTAATCGATCAATAGAATGAGGTATGACGACAAACTGAGTTCTTATCTGTGGTGCTTGATGTCTACACCTTTGTTGTAATAAAATACGTTTTAACTCGGAGTGATCTGTAATAAATGACAGAAAAGTGTGATAAGGTCTAGATTTTGTAGTGATAAGTAGATCATAAATTTAATTAAAATATAGTTAATATGAGTTTAATTTAAAGTCTATTAAGAATGCTTATTTTCCTCTTCATCTTCACTATCATAATCATTAACATACCATACTACTTTGCTTTTGTTGATTTCTAGCAAGATATTTCACACTCATTCTTACTGTCAATAGCTTGAACTTTTGCTGTTTTTTGTGTGTTTTTGCTGCAAACTTGGCCACTTCTCGATTTTAGACTTCTATATCAGAGATGCTGCCTGGAACCTGTACTCCATTTTATTCAAAGAAATTTAATGAAATTAGAGATGTTTAATAAATTAAAATTTACAAATTAAAACTTTGAAAGTTTTAATGATCAAGATTTAACTTTCTACTAATAGTTTTTTATTTTAATAAGAATTCTTAATTGGGATGTCTTAATTAATTTTAGGCATGTTTTAATTAATTAAGACTGAGTTAATTTTAATTTATTAAAAATCTCTAATTTATTAAATTTCTGTGAATAAAATGGAGTTCAGGTTCCAGGCAGCATCTCTGATATAGCAGTCTAAAATCGAGAAGTGGCCAAGTTTACAGCAAAAAACACACAAAAACCAGTAAAAGTTCAAGCTATTGACAGTAAGAATGAGTGTGAAATATCTTGCTAGAAATCAACAAAAGCAAAGTAATATGTTAATGATTATGATAAAGAAGATGAAGAGGAAAATAAGCATTCTTAATAGACTTTAAATTAAACTCATATTAACTATATTTTAATTAAATTTATGATCTACTTATCACTACAAAATCTAGACCTTATGTTAAATAAATAATTATAATCATTCAAGCTAACTAATCTCTGTACATTGAGCGCTTATTATTCTTCATGTATATTATCAAGAATATACAAATATTATTTAAATAATATATTTATTTTAAGGAATTTTAAAATTAATAACTTAATATAACTAATTACTAAATGCCAAGTTAAGATAAGTATTAAAACTAGGATTTAATTAGAAGAATATTTAATTCTAAATATTTAAAAATAAAAAATAGATGTAAAATACATGAATTATAATAAGCACTCAATCAAAACCCCAAAACCCCTTAATGAGGTTTATAAGTGCTTTGATTTGTAGGGTATTTCTTAGGGGTGGGGTTATTAATAGGTTTTAATGTGAATTTTTTAGTAAATGTATTTAACTTAATCACTCAAAATGCACTTTTGGATTATGTGGGAGAGGTATGAAGTTTATCTTACTTGACCACAACTCTATCTGCTCTATTGATATGTCTGATCTTGAGTTTGGTTTAATTAATTTTGACTCTGCCATTTGATTCATTGATTGAGATACTCTTGTTTTGTCAATAAATTGCTTTATTCTTTGCTTAGCATCTTTCTCGCACTTAGTATAGTAGTAATCGTTGAGAGGCATATCGCACTCTATTATTGCTGCTAAAGCCCACACATCGCACTAAAAGTCACCATCTCTCCAGTCTTCTTTTCTGGATATTATCCTTGCGTTCCCATTACAGTTCCAAGCCTTGATATTTCCACTCTTTAGGCTCCTGTTGAAATCGATTATTGCTACTCTTACAGGTGAGAAGTTTATCATTATATTTTCTGGCTTCAAATCTCTGTGAACAAACCCTAACTTATGAAGCTCTTTTATACCTTATACGGTTTGAGTTGCTATTTATCCAAGTTACTTAAGATTTCTTTGATCTGTTATGAAATCTCTTAGGGTCATTTCATTGAGTGGAAGTCTGAAAGCTACATGATCCTTTTCAAGGAGAACAGCATCTAGCTTGATATAGTAACTACACTCTTTAAACTTTGCTTGAGTGAGTACTTGATACTCATTTGTAAACTCCATCTAATATTTATCATCACTTAAGAGATAGTTAAAGGGATACACCTTGTAAGCGTATTGATGATCTTTGATAACTTTCTTATCAAAGGAGTCTTCTAATATTAGGTAGCTTAAAAGGTCAATTTAAGCAAGAACCGGTATTTTCTTGTATTGAATCTTGATCATAATTTTTGTTATTTCAGTGGTCAGTTGGTTGCGTGCCTTCCTAACGTACTCTAACTCTCTATCTTATTCAGGAACTTCGACCTTATAATATTCCCTCGCTTTTCTTTTGTTGAGAAGCTTTAGCTCAACTTCATGATTCTCAACTTCTATATCTTTCTTGTGAGCTTTTAATAGATGCTTCTTCAAGTCTCTTATATGAGAGTATTGCTTATGGCACTCAAAGCAGTCATACTTTCCATCTATTTTATCATGCTTTAAATATATAGGGGGTTTGGCTTCTCTATGCTATTTCTTATTTCTGTACCAGCTTGATTTATGAGCGAAATCTCTCTCACATAGCTAAAAAAATAGACTTCAGCTTCTTCAGTTTGTATAGGAATTTCATTAATACCTTTATCCTCCTCTCTGTCTCCCACACACTTGTTTGCCATTTATTTTATATTATTAATTTCTATTTTAATAACAGAGACCTCAAGTGAGAGCTCTGGTAGTTCCTTATGAGAGTTCATCTCACAGCTATCACACTTTTTATTGACGCCAAAGGTTAGTCTCATTTAGTTTGATCGAAGTGTTGTTGTTTTTCTTAAAATGTTAGTGCTCATATTTAAATTTGAATTTAAAATTATAAAACTGCCTCTATAACTGAGAGCTTATATGAGAGCTCTCCAAGCCTACAAGTTTCAAGGGAAGTTTTAAGAGTGTTAGAGAAGATATATGAGTGCTAAGAGACAATCCAGCTCTAAATCTAGGTGAGGAAGTAACCATTTTAACTTTCAATAATAAGTTGATTTCAGCACATACCAATTTAGGAGGTGCTCCTAATTAAGAACGTACTGTTTTAGGAGGTATTTTGTCATTTTATGATTAAAATTAGGGTGCTCCTTATTTAGTACTAGCATTAATTAAAGCTCCTAATTAAGTACTAGGATTTTAGGAGCTGCTCCTAATTAAGTACGTACCAATTTAAATTTAAAAATATGGAACTATAACAGTAGAAATTGATATCAATCTCTCAAGTTTGAAACCAGTTCTCTAAACCTTCTCCATATCCTTCTTAGAGTTGACCTCCTATATGATGCCCATATTTAATAGTAAGTTTTACAGAGGTAAATAATTGAAATCAATAAACTTAAATTTGAATATCATATCTTAGATATGTAAACAAGATGGAGTCAATGAATGATGCAATGAAAAGAGTGCAAGCACAAGAATTGAATCAAAGATTTAGAAGTAAGGAAGATTTGCATCGCTACCTGGGGCAGCAAGGTAATGAAATCATAGCAAATAATCTTGATTATGTAGTTGGTTTGTTCCTGCCAACAATGGAAGGTACTAAAATTTCATTTTTAAGAGCAATACTTTGCGAAGAGAAGAAAGCATTGAAAACTTAAGATGTAAAGTTTGCAGAGATTCCAAACTATCCAGAAATATCAGTTACTAACTTATATGATGATGCTATGAACGACCCAGAGGTTTCGCTGTACCTGCCTACTAAGAAGTAGTTGTCTAATAAACTGCCTGAAAGAAACTATTTCTTTGGCATACTTGCAACAATTAAAGGTGATTACTTGAAAGAAATTATTCAAGAATCTCATAAGAAAAGGTACAGCATTTCAGAAGATAAGGACAAACAAGGGATCAAGATAAGTGAGAGCTGGCTATCAGAGCTGCAGAAGCACCCTTATATTTCAAGTAAGATTTCAAGCTTAACACTTTAGAAAAATCTCTACTGGCATCTTCTTGATGAAGGAATAGAGCAAGCTTCACAGAGACCGAAAGTCGCAGACAAAGTATGAAGTTAGCAAGAGACTTTATTCAAATATTTAGCCTCCAGAGTCAATGAACATAGATGCTGGAGCTGGCAGCAAGAGAAGAAACTTAGGAGGAGGGAAGCAAGAAGTAGAAGAAAAGAAAGAGAAGCCAGCTCCCTCTAAAGAATTTTAAAAGTGTGACTTATATATTTATTAACTTAACTACAAAACTTATTTATATACATTCACTCTCCCTTCTTTAGCACACTTTTATGCCAACTAATTATCAACTCTCTTAGCTGAACTTTTAATAAAGTCTACTGTATTGATAGGTAGGTCATGCATCAAGTGGTATAACAGCAGTTTCTTGTAAAGACCTTTTAATATACCCCAGTAGAACTCAATTCCATTAAACTAGGGACTTTAAGGTACGTTGAACACTGGCGTTATTCTAAGTTGTTCATAACTCTTCCTTGTTTCTTTAGTCTTAAGAACAGAAAGATTATCAAACAGTATAATCTCTAATTCAGGGTACTTCTCTCTCAGCTGTTCTAAGAACTTTATATACTGCTGTGTCTTAATAGAGCGAGGATGAATAACATAAGTTTCTAAACCAGTATCCTCACTAATTCCTCCAAGAATTGCCATTGTTTATACCTTGACTTTTTAGTCATAAACTTCTATATTACTATGCCTCTTATACCAAGACTTCTAGATGAAAGTGTTGAAGGTAAACAAAGCCTCGTCAACATGTATAAACTTAATATTATTCTATTAAGGTCTCTGCATTTAATTATAAATATAATTTAAGTTGTTGTAAAATAGTTGAGTGAAATCAATGAATCTCTTGATACAATTCACACCTTTGTAAGATACAATTTCGTTTATAGATGTTGGCTATAGACTAAGCAGAGATTTCAACTGAGGGAATTGGCGATGAAACATAGTAGCTCGTTGGCCTAAAGAGAAGTGAGTCCAATTCTTTTAAGTGTTCTCATTAATAAGATAGTCAATATGCTTCTATATAAAATTTGACTACCTATTAGGCTTAGAATTTACCTACTATTGCTTTAATTATAGTTGCTATAAGACAGTGGAGCGAACAGTTGACGGACTTCGCTTTAAGAGTAGCGCAATAGACTTATAGTTTAGTACTGGTTTGATTTATTCACTGTATATATCATACCCATAGCGCAGTTTAAACACTAAATCTATATACTCTTCATCATAAATAGACCCCAAAAGCTTGCTATTTTAGTCTCGCATTTATTTAATAACCCCAACCCCTAACAAATTGCCTACAAATCAAAGAACTTATAAACCTTATTAAGGGGTTTTGGGGTTTTTATTGTCTCTATAATTTGTTAAATTTATTGAGAGACTTTGGTTTCGTTATTAAGTTACTTTACTATATTCTATCAACCTTCTCAGATCTTATTTTTAGATAGTTTTGTAAAACATTTCGAATCTATTATTATTTTTATCCTGAAGCCCATATTTCCACTTAAAGTCCCTTTTACTCTTTTACTGTTGTCCCTGCAACATTATCTTGATACTTTTAATATTAAGGCTATGTTGAATTCGATTATTGCAACTTTTCTTGAGAAAAAGATTATTATCAAATTTTCTGACTTCAAATCAATAATGTGAAAATACCATAATTTGTGAAGCTCCTTAAAACTTTGTATGATTTAAGTTGTAATTTTTCCAACATGCTTATGATTCCTTTTGATTGTAAAAAATTTAGAAAGGTAATTTCATAGAGAAAAAAATTTAAAGCATCATGATTCTTGTAAAGGAGAACAGTATCTAGCTTGATTTAGTAACTACACACTTTAATCTTTGCTTAGTGAGAATCTGATATTCATTTGTAAACCCCATTTAATATTTATGATCACTAAAGAGATAATTCAAGGTGTAATCCTTGAATGTGTATCATAATAAATGATAACTTTCTTATAAAAAGAGTTTTTTATAAGTAGGTGGCTTAGTCTAGGTCGATTAAAGCAAAAACAGGAATTTATTTTTATTAAATCTTAACCATAAGGTTTTATCGTTTCAGATGCAAGCAGGTTGTGCTATTTCGCCACATTTAATTTTCATAATCTTACTGTTTCAATCAATTAGCTTTTCTTTTGTTGAGTAGCCTCAATTCATCTTCATGATTTTCAATCTCTAATTCTTTTTTTAACTTTTAAAAGAAGCTTCCTTAAATCTCTTCTATCAGCACACTGCTTATGGTACTCATAGCATTCACACTTCCCATCGATTTTATCGTGCTATAATTATACAGTTGGCCTGGCTTCTCTATGCTCCTTCAGAGGCCTACAATAACTTTATTTGTTAGCGAAATCTCTCACATTACTGACAAAAGTAGACTTTATCTTCTTCAGTTATATAGGAATTTCATTATTACCTTTCTGTTCCTCTCTGTCTCACATACTTATTTGTCATTTATTTTCTATATTAATTTATATTTTAATAACAGAAACTAAAAGTGAAAGCTCTTGTAATTCTTTTGTTAACAGTTTTAACACTTTTTATTGCTGCCAAAGGTAAGTCTCTTTTGTTTAATAAAGGGCTGTTATTTTTTTTAAAAAATTAGTGGTAATTATGAATTTGAATTTAAATAATTTAATTGCATTAAAACTCAGAGCTCATATTCTTATTATTTTTAATGCTTTACAGAAATTAATATGGGGATTAAACCAACCAGGAATATATAATCATTTTATGCTTTTTCTTCCCTTTTTCGCTACCATTGGTGTCCTGTATTGGAGACCGGATTTTTGTTTGGCTCCCAGGATTTGTTACCCAGATATATGGTTAGTTTCTTAAAGCCTGTCTTCTTCCCAATCCTTCGGTGGGTCACATAGGATCACGCAGAACTATGTGTCGTGATTGAGCCTTAACTTCTTTATATTCAACACTTTCAGGATTTATGCCAGAGCTCATATGAGAGCTTATAATCCTAGAAGTTCAAGGGAAGTTTATAGATTATTAGAGATGAATACGAGAGGCATTTTTTAGAAATGAGTGAGAACGTAACAATTTTAATTTTCAAGAATATATATATTATAATAGGTATCAATTTAGGAGGTGCACTAAATTAATTCCGCAATATTTTAGTTGGATTTTTGTAATTGTTTGTTTAGATTCATGTGCTGCTTAAAAAATATAAGTATTTTAGGAGCTGTTCCTAATAAAGTATTAATGAATTAAAATAAAAATATATAAAACTATTCCAGTAAAATATATCAATCTTTCAAGCTTAAAAACAGTTTTCAAAATATTTTCCGTATCACCCTTAAAGATTTTAACATATTGGATGCCAATATTTTATAAGCAAGATAATATGAGTTATTATAATTGAAATAAATAAACTCAAATTTTGAATTTCATTTTTATATCTGTAAAAAAGATGGATTCAATGAAAAAAGTGCAAGTACAAAAATAGATACTAAGATTCAGAAGCAAGAAAAATTTACATATACACATAGAGCATAAAGATAATGAACTCATAATTATTATTATTGATAAAGTAGTTTTTGTTAAGCCAAATATAGAAGGAACTAAAATCTCATTTCTTATAGCAAAACCTTGCGAAGAGTAAAAATTATTGAAAACTTAAAATGTAAAGTTTGCAGAAATTAAAGATTACCTGAAATCTCAGTTATTAACTTTGATGAAAATGCTATGAGTGACCAAGAGAATTCCAAATACCTGCTTACTTAGAAGCATTTGTCAAATAAACTAACTGAAGGAAAATATTTCTTTGGTAATCTAGCAACCATTAAAAATGTTTACTTGAACAAA
>ARYC01018519.1:0-18731 GCA_000711775.1 Oxytricha trifallax
ATTTAAACTTTTATCTTTGACATTGATAGGCGCAAAAGTATGTCACCATATACATGGAAAGGTGAGCAATACGCAGAAACAAAGACCTCTCAATTCCTATCACTGCTAAAAGAGATAAATCGAAAACAAATTTAATTAGATCGCAGGACCATGACGTGAATTGAGAGGTTCACCTCAAAAAGCGGATGACACTGAAACTGAGGGCACAGATGATGAAACCGAGGTGGAATAAGCACATAAAGATTTCATAAAATTACAAATGATGAGAGCAAGGTAGAAGAAGCAGATGATGATGTGAAAGTTGCTGAATTAAAAATAAGAAAAAATAAGAAGCTAATTGCTTTGTAATAAAAAACTGCCTAGATTAATGAACCTAAATTGAAATTTAATATCTGTAATGATATATTAACATCAAAGTAAAAATATTTAACAAGAATATAGATCTATTATAAATACAATACTATGTTAGGAAGTTATTTTTGAGCAGTCATTAAAGGCTAAAGGGCCAGTGCACAAAAAAAGTAATAAATATTTGAAGAGGCGAGTTTTGCAATTTTTCTCATCAAATTATTCAATAAGGGGTTTTGGTAGTTGAGGTTGATACAGATTAAGAAGATTATGAAACCGAATTAAAACAAGCACATAAAGATTCATAAAATTTTAAGTAATAAAGTCAAGGTAGTAGAAGCACATCATGATGTGAAAGTAACTGAATGAAAAAAATATGAAAAAAATTATTATTAAATTTAATTCTTTCATTTTGCTTTGTAATTTTAACAATGTTAATCTGCAGAGATAAATGAGTCAAATTGACCATTTAAAATTGTAATTATATATTAACATGAGAATCAAAATATTTACCAAGAATATAGATCTATAATAAAAAATAAAGCAACTATGTAATACGAAGTTATTATTAGGCAGTCAATCAAGGCTGTTCTGTCGAGTGCACAAAAAAATAACTAATATTTTCAAGAGCTGAGTTTTGCAATTTCATTCAACTAAGATCATAAGGGGTTTTAGGCTGGAGTGTTACCTAAATTTCTACTTGTCCCTCTTTCAGTGAGTTGCTGACTTTATGATCATAATGTGTCTAGGTATATCAAAAATAAATCTTCATAAAATGTGATTGAGTATGCTTTTCATTTAGCGATTTAAACTTTTATCTTTGACATTGATAGGCGCAAAAGTATGTCACCATGTACATGGAAAGGTGGGCAATACGCAGAAACAAAGACCGCTCAATTCCTATCACTGTAAAAAGAGATAAAGTGAAAACAAATTTAATTAGATCGAAGAACCATGACGTGAATTGAGAGGCTCCCCTCAAAAATTGAATCACACTGAAACTGAGGGCACAGATGATGAAACCGAGGTGGAATAAGCACATCAAGATTTCATAAAATTACAAATGATGAAAGCAAGGTAGAAGAAGCAGATGATGATGTGAATGTACCTGAATAAAAAATAAGAAAAAATAAGAAGCTAATTGCTTTGTAATAAAAAAACTGCATAGATAAATGAACCTAAATTGAAATTTAATATCTGTAATGACATATTAACATCAGAGTAAAAATATTTAACAAGAATATAGATCTATTATAAATACAATACTATGTTATGAAGTTATTTTTGAGCAGTCATTAAAGGCTAAAGGACCAGTGCACAAAAAAAGTAATAAATATTTGAAGAGGCGAGTCTTGCAATTTTTCTCATCAAATTATTCAATAAGGGGTTTTGGTAGTTGAGGTTGATACAGATTAAGAAGATTATGAAACCGAATTAAAACAAGCACATAAAGATTCATAAAATTTTAAGTAATAAAGTCAAGGTAGTAGAAGCACATCATGATGTGAAAGTAACTGAATGAAAAAAATATGAAAAAAATTATTATTAAATTTAATTCTTTCATTTTGCTTTGTAATTTTAACAATGTTAATCTGCAGAGATAAATGAGTCAAATTGACCATTTAAAATTGTAATTATATATTAACATGAGAATCAAAATATTTACCAAGAATATAGATCTATAATAAAAAATAAAGCAACTATGTAATACGAAGTTATTATTAGGCAGTCAATCAAGGCTGTTCTGTCGAGTGCACAAAAAAATAACTAATATTTTCAAGAGCTGAGTTTTGCAATTTCATTCAACTAAGATCATAAGGGGTTTTAGGCTGGAGTGTTACCTAAATTTCTACTTGTCCCTCTTTCAGTGAGTTGCTGACTTTATGATCATAATGTGTCTAGGTATATCAAAAATAAATCTTCATAAAATGTGATTGAGTATGCTTTTCATTTAGCGATTTAAACTTTTATCTTTGACATTGATAGGCGCAAAAGTATGTCACCATGTACATGGAAAGGTGGGCAATACGCAGAAACAAAGACCGCTCAATTCCTATCACTGTAAAAAGAGATAAAGTGAAAACAAATTTAATTAGATCGAAGAACCATGATGTGAATTGAGAGGCTCCCCTCAAAAATTGAATCACACTGAAACTGAGGGCACGGATGATGAAACCGAGGTGGAATAAGCACATCAAGATTTCATAAAATTACAAATGATGAAAGCAAGGTAGAAGAAGCAGATGATGATGTGAAAGTTGCGGAATTAAAAATAAAGAAAAATAAGAAGCTAATTGCTTTGTAATAAAAAACTGCCTAGATAAATGAACCTAAATTGAAATTTAATATCTGTAATGATATATTAACATGAGAGTAAAAATATTTAACAAGAATATAGATATATTATAAATACAATACTATGTTATGAAGTTATTTTTGAGCAGTCATTAAAGGCTAAAGGACCAGTGCACAAAAAAAGTAATAAATATTTGAAGAGGCGAGTCTTGCAATTTTTCTCATCAAATTATTCAATAAGGGGTTTTGGTAGTTGAGGTTGATACAGATTAAGAAGATTATGAAACCGAATTAAAACAAGCACATAAAGATTCATAAAATTTTAAGTAATAAAGTCAAGGTAGTAGAAGCACATCATGATGTGAAAGTAACTGAATGAAAAAAATATGAAAAAAATTATTATTAAATTTAATTCTTTCATTTTGCTTTGTAATTTTAACAATGTTAATCTGCAGAGATAAATGAGTCAAATTGACCATTTAAAATTGTAATTATATATTAACATGAGAATCAAAATATTTACCAAGAATATAGATCTATAATAAAAAATAAAGCAACTATGTAATACGAAGTTATTATTAGGCAGTCAATCAAGGCTGTTCTGTCGAGTGCACAAAAAAATAACTAATATTTTCAAGAGCTGAGTTTTGCAATTTCATTCAACTAAGATCATAAGGGGTTTTAGGCTGGAGTGTTACCTAAATTTCTACTTGTCCCTCTTTCAGTGAGTTGCTGACTTTATGATCATAATGTGTCTAGGTATATCAAAAATAAATCTTCATAAAATGTGATTGAGTATGCTTTTCATTTAGCGATTTAAACTTTTATCTTTGACATTGATAGGCGCAAAAGTATGTCACCATGTACATGGAAAGGTGGGCAATACGCAGAAACAAAGACCGCTCAATTCCTATCACTGTAAAAAGAGATAAAGTGAAAACAAATTTAATTAGATCGAAGAACCATGACGTGAATTGAGAGGCTCCCCTCAAAAATTGAATCACACTGAAACTGAGGGCACAGATGATGAAACCGAGGTGGAATAAGCACATCAAGATTTCATAAAATTACAAATGATGAAAGCAAGGTAGAAGAAGCAGATGATGATGTGAAAGTTGCGGAATTAAAAATAATATGAAAAAATAAGAAGCTAATTGCTTTGTAATAAAAAAACTGCATAGATAAATGAACCTAAATTGAAATTTAATATCTGTAATGACATATTAACATCAGAGTAAAAATATTTAACAAGAATATAGATCTATTATAAATACAATACTATGTTATGAAGTTATTTTTGAGCAGTCATTAAAGGCTAAAGGACCAGTGCACAAAAAAAGTAATAAATATTTGAAGAGGCGAGTCTTGCAATTTTTCTCATCAAATTATTCAATAAGGGGTTTTGGTAGTTGAGGTTGATACAGATTAAGAAGATTATGAAACCGAATTAAAACAAGCACATAAAGATTCATAAAATTTTAAGTAATAAAGTCAAGGTAGTAGAAGCACATCATGATGTGAAAGTAACTGAATGAAAAAAATATGAAAAAAATTATTATTAAATTTAATTCTTTCATTTTGCTTTGTAATTTTAACAATGTTAATCTGCAGAGATAAATGAGTCAAATTGACCATTTAAAATTGTAATTATATATTAACATGAGAATCAAAATATTTACCAAGAATATAGATCTATAATAAAAAATAAAGCAACTATGTAATACGAAGTTATTATTAGGCAGTCAATCAAGGCTGTTCTGTCGAGTGCACAAAAAAATAACTAATATTTTCAAGAGCTGAGTTTTGCAATTTCATTCAACTAAGATCATAAGGGGTTTTAGGCTGGAGTGTTACCTAAATTTCTACTTGTCCCTCTTTCAGTGAGTTGCTGACTTTATGATCATAATGTGTCTAGGTATATCAAAAATAAATCTTCATAAAATGTGATTGAGTATGCTTTTCATTTAGCGATTTAAACTTTTATCTTTGACATTGATAGGCGCAAAAGTATGTCACCATGTACATGGAAAGGTGGGCAATACGCAGAAATAAAGACCGCTCAATTCCTATCACTGTAAAAAGAGATAAAGTGAAAACAAATTTAATTAGATCGTAGAACCATGACGTGAATTGAGAGGCTCCCCTCAAAAATTGAATCACACTGAAACTGAAGGCACAGATGATGAAACCGAGATGGAATAAGCACATCAAGATTTCATAAAATTACAAATGATGAAAGCAAGGTAGAAGAAGCAGATGATGATGTGAAAGTTCCGGAATTAAAAATAAGAAAAAATAAGAAAGCTAATTGCTTTGTAATAAAAAAACTGCATAGATAAATGAACCTAAATTAGAAATTTTTATTTTTGTAATTAAAATATTTATTCTTAGTTATGATATAAAATTTAGAATATTGTTTAATCTTTAAAATAAAAAGTGACATTTATGATGATTATATTTAATTATATTAGTAAATTAAATGTATCAAAAAAATTTTTTTGAATAAAGCTTTGTATACCTATTAAAATTCGCGGTTTATCTGTAGCCCCTCTTTAAATTTAAGTTTATAAATTATTCTAATAAATCAATTTTCTTGATTAAATGTATTTTTTTGGTATTTTTTTGTATTTTATTAGATCAATTATTTTAATGTTATAAGTTTATTAAATTGTATTTTGTTTTGTTGAAATTAGAAATATTTCTAATTTGTCGATAAATTTTAAATATGTCATGTTAATTAGCATTTATTATTCAAAATTAGCTTTTGGAATACAGATTAATTCTTGTTTGCAAATTTTGATTTATTTTTCTTTTATGAAATATTCTTAAACAAAATTAAATGTTTTACCTTATTTTAATTTAGTAATAAAAATTTGATATTCAATATTTCTGAAGTTTATTATTTAACATTGATCAATTAATTTAATTACAATTCTATAGATAAAAATTGATTAGAAAAACTTAAATTAGAATTTATGTTTTTGAGATCAGTTAATTATTATGAACTTCATAATATTGGAATGGTTAATATGGATATAAAAATAATATTTAAAACTATTAAAATATTCAAAGTTCTAATTAGAGCTTAAATAATATTAATTATTGCATTAAAATAAAAGAATAATTTCAAGAAATTATATAATACTTTCATAATTAAAAGAAATTTTTATATGAATAACATTGAAAAAACGGGAATTAAGCCCTAAGCAAGAATGAGATGATATAAAGTCTGCTATCGAGAAGACATACATGATGGCAATGAATTGCTCAATGGTTCATTCCTTACTAACCACACTCAGAGTAATTGACCTTGGTATTACTGTGCAAGATGGAGTTCAACTGGTAAACGGCACACTTCAGAGGATATTTGGTCATCACTCCATTTTACTGTTGAGATATTCCCTGTAATTGATAACAGCCGGCGAGATGAAATTTTTCCTAGGTTACTCGAGCAAATAAGTAGCAATACGGAGAGTAAATTTTGCCCGAAAGTAGTCAGCCTAAATACTTTTGATATTTGTAGCATGGTTACTAAATTGGGCGTTCCCCAAAACAGTAGCAGGAGCATATAATGAATTGACCTCCCAGTAAGCAACTATTGCGGGAATAACTAATAACTTAGGCTTGGGATATTCGCAATACTGTTAAGTGGAGACAATGCGATAGCTACTGCAACGAGATGCTATGGACGCTGTAACTAGTTACGATGGGTGCTGTAACTAGTTACACTGTGTCTTGTAATATATTGAGTAAAAATTGATGCAAAATCCAAAATATATTGAATAATCAAGAATTTAATTACACTATTTTAATGTTAATTTTAATAATTCTAATTGAACCGCACTCTATCTCGAAATTTGAATGACTTTGAGATAGAGTGTGATAGAGTAATATAAATTACAAATATTATTTAAAATTTATAATAAAGGGAATTAAGTTTTAAAAAATTATGATGTTATTTTATTTAATAAATAAGTCTTTTAATTAAATTATAAATATAATTAAAATAAGGCAAATTACTTTAAAAATATATGTCTGAATAATTTAATTATTGATAGAGTTAAATTAATAAACTATTAATAACAAATAACATCATAATTTTAAAAACTTAATTCCATTTATTATAAATATTTGTTCTAACCGAGATACCTCCCCACCCCTCCCCAACCTTAACCGAGATACCCCTCCCCATACCCCCTCCCCCCCCAACCTATTTTATAATAAAATAATTTAATAATTTATAAAATCTTTTATAAATGAGAATTTTATAAATTAATCATTATTATTAATTTAAATATAATTAAAATTATTAAGCTTTAATTATAAATAAAAATAATTATTCAATCAATAAAATTTTAAAATTCTCATTTATTAAAGATTTTATAAATTATTATAATTATTCAATCAATAATTTTTAAAATTCTCATTTATAAAAGATTTTATAAATTATTAAATTATTTTTTTATTATAAAATAGGTTGGGGGTGGGGAGGGGGTATGGGGAGGGGTATCTCGGTGTATGGTGAGGGGGTGGGGAGGGGTATCTCGGTTCAGAAACAAATATTAAATAATATTAGTAATTTATATTACTCTATCGCACTCTATCTCAAAGTCATTCAAATTTCGAGATAGAGTGCGGTTTAATTAGAATTAATTAAAATTAACATTAAAATAGTGTAATAAAATTCTTGATTATTCAATATATTTTTGATTTTGCATCAACTTTTACTAATTCTCAAGGTGATGAGATAAATATATAAGGGTCGTCTGACCGGCCATCAATATGTCATTAAGGAATTTGCCTGCAGGATTGTCAAAGTGGAAATGAGTGGCAGTTTACGGTGACATCATAATTAATCTGGAATAAGGAATTATGCTAATCGATCAATAGAATGAGGTATGACGACAAACTGAGTTCTTATCTGTGGTGCTTGATGTCTACACCTTTGTTGTAATAAAATACGTTTTAACTCGGAGTGATCTGTAATAAATGACAGAAAAGTGTGATAAGGTCTAGATTTTGTAGTGATAAGTAGATCATAAATTTAATTAAAATATAGTTAATATGAGTTTAATTTAAAGTCTATTAAGAATGCTTATTTTCCTCTTCATCTTCACTATCATAATCATTAACATACCATACTACTTTACTTTTGTTGATTTCTAGCAAGATATTTCACACTCATTCTTACTGTCAATAGCTTGAACTTTTGCTGGTTTTTGTGTGTTTTTGCTGTAAACTTGGCCACTTCTCGATTTTAGACTGCTATATCAGAGATGCTGCCTGGAACCTGAACTCCATTTTATTCACAGAAATTTAATGAAATTAGAGATGTTTAATAAATTAAAATTAACAAATTAAAACTTTCAAAGTTTTAATGATCAGAGATTAAACTTTTTACTAATAGTTTTAATTTAATAAGAATTCTTAATTGGGATGTCTTAATTAATTTTAGGCATGTTTTTATTAATTAAGACTGAGTTAATTTTAATTTATTAAACATCTCTAATTTTATTAAATTTCTGTGAATAAAATGGAGTTTAGGTTCCAGGCAGCATCTCTGATATAGCAGTCTAAAATCGAGAAGTGGCCAAGTTTACAGCAAAAACACACAAAAAACAACAAAAGTTCAAGCTATTGACAGTAAGAATGAGTGTGAAATATCTTGCTAGAAATCAACAAAAGTAAAGTAGTATGGTATGTTAATGATTATGATAGTGAAGATGAAGAGGAAAATAAGCATTCTTAATAGACTTTAAATTAAACTCATATTAACTATATTTTAATTAAATTTATGATCTACTTATCACTACAAAATCTAGACCTTATGTTAAATAAATAATTATAATCATTCAAGCTAACTAATCTCTGTACATTGAGCGCTTATTATTCTTCATGTATATTATCAAGAATATACAAATATTATTTAAATAATATATTTATTTTAAGGAATTTTAAAATTAATAACTTAATATAACTAATTACTAAATGCCAAGTTAAGATAAGTATTAAAACTAGGATTTAATTAGAAGAATATTTAATTCTAAATATTTAAAAATAAAAAATAGATGTAAAATACATGAATTATAATAAGCACTCAATCAAAACCCCAAAACCCCTTAATGAGGTTTATAAGTGCTTTGATTTGTAGGGTATTTCTTAGGGGTGGGGTTATTAATAGGTTTTAATGTGAATTTTTTAGTAAATGTATTTAACTTAATCACTCAAAATGCACTTTTGGATTATGTGGGAGAGGTATGAAGTTTATCTTACTTGACCACAACTCTATCTGCTCTATTGATATGTCTGATCTTGAGTTTGGTTTAATTAATTTTGACTCTGCCATTTGTTTCATTGATTGAGATACTCTTGTTTTGTCAATAAATTGCTTTATTCTTTGCTTAGCATCTTTCTCGCACTTAGTATAGTAGTAATCGTTGAGAGGCATATCGCACTCTATTATTGCTGCTAAAGCCCACACATCGCACTAAAAGTCACCATCTCTCCAGTCTTCTTTTCTGGATATTATCCTTGCGTTCCCATTACAGTTCCAAGCCTTGATATTTCCACTCTTTAGGCTCCTGTTGAAATCGATTATTGCTACTCTTACAGGTGAGAAGTTTATCATTATATTTTCTGGCTTCAAATCTCTGTGAACAAACCCTAACTTATGAAGCTCTTTTATACCTTATACGGTTTGAGTTGCTATTTATCCAAGTTACTTAAGATTTCTTTGATCTGTTATGAAATCTCTTAGGGTCATTTCATTGAGTGGAAGTCTGAAAGCTACATGATCCTTTTCAAGGAGAACAGCATCTAGCTTGATATAGTAACTACACTCTTTAAACTTTGCTTGAGTGAGTACTTGATACTCATTTGTAAACTCCATCTAATATTTATCATCACTTAAGAGATAGTTAAAGGGATACACCTTGTAAGCGTATTGATGATCTTTGATAACTTTCTTATCAAAGGAGTCTTCTAATATTAGGTAGCTTAAAAGGTCAATTTAAGCAAGAACCGGTATTTTCTTGTATTGAATCTTGATCATAATTTTTGTTATTTCAGTGGTCAGTTGGTTGCGTGCCTTCCTAACGTACTCTAACTCTCTATCTTATTCAGGAACTTCGACCTTATAATATTCCCTCGCTTTTCTTTTGTTGAGAAGCTTTAGCTCAACTTCATGATTCTCAACTTCTATATCTTTCTTGTGAGCTTTTAATAGATGCTTCTTCAAGTCTCTTATATGAGAGTATTGCTTATGGCACTCAAAGCAGTCATACTTTCCATCTATTTTATCATGCTTTAAATATATAGGGGGTTTGGCTTCTCTATGCTATTTCTTATTTCTGTACCAGCTTGATTTATGAGCGAAATCTCTCTCACATAGCTAAAAAAATAGACTTCAGCTTCTTCAGTTTGTATAGGAATTTCATTAATACCTTTCTCCTCCTCTCTGTCTCCCACACACTTGTTTGCCATTTATTTTCTATTATTAATTTCTATTTTAATAACAGAGACCTCAAGTGATAGCTCTGGTAGTTCCTTATGAGAGTTCATCTCACAGCTATCACACTTTTTATTGACGCCAAAGGTAAGTCTCATTTAGTTTGATGGAAGTGCTGTTGTTTTTCTTAAAATGTTAGCGCTCATATTTAAATTTGAATTTAAAATTATAAAACTGCCTCTATAACTGAGAGCTTATATGAGAGCTCTCCAAGCCTACAAGTTTCAAGGGAAGTTTTAAGAGTGTTAGAGAAGATATATGAGTGCTAAGAGACAAACCAGCTCTAAATATAGGTGAGAAAGTAACCATTTTAACTTTCAATAATAAGTTGATTACAGCACATACCAATTTAGGAGGTGCTCCTAATTAAGAACGTACCGTTTTAGGAGGTATTTTGTGATTTTATGATTAAAATTAGGGTGCTCCTAATTAAGTACTAGCTTTAATTAATGCTCCTAATTAAGTACTAGCATTTTAGGAGCTGCTCCTAATTAAGTACGTACAAATTTAAATGTAAAAATATGGAACTATAACAGTAGAAATTGATATCTATCTCTCAAATTTGAAACCAGATCTCAAAACCTTCTCCATATCCTTCTTAGAGGTTGACCTCCTATATGATGCCCATATTTAATAGTAAATTTTACAGAGGTAAATAATTGAAATCAATAAACTTAAATTTGAATATCATATCTTAGATATGTAACAAGATGGAGTCAATGAATGATGCAATGAAAAGAGTGCAAGCACAAGAATTGAATCAAAGATTTAGAAGTAAGGAAGATTTGCATCGCTACCTGGGGCAGCAAGGTAATGAAATCATAGCAAATAATCTTGATTATGTAGTTGGTTTGTTCCTGCCAACAATGGAAGGTACTAAAATTTCATTTTTAAGAGCAATACTTTGCGAAGAGAAGAAAGCATTGAAAACTTAAGATGTAAAGTTTGCAGAGATTCCAAACTGTCCAGAAATTTCAGTGACTAACTTATATGATGATGCTATGAACGACCCAGAGGTTTCGCTGTACCTGCCTACTAAGAAGTAGTTGTCAAATAAACTACCTGAAAGAAACTATTTCTTTGGCATACTTGCAACAATTAAAGGTGATTACTTGAAAGAAATTATTCAAGAATCTCATAAGAAAAGGTACAGCATCTCTTCAGAAGATAAGGACAAACAAGGGATCAAGATAAGTGAGAGCTGGCTATCAGAGCTGCAGAAGCACCCTTATATTTCAAGTAAGATTTCTAGCTTAACTCTTTAGAAAAATCTGGTACTGGCATCTTCTTGATGAAGGAATAGAGCAAGCTTCACAGAGAGCGAAAGTCGCAGACAAAGTATGAAGTTAGCAAGAGACTTTATTCAAATATTTAGCCTCCAGAGTCAATGAATATAGATGCTGGAGCTGGCAGCAAGAGAAGAAACTTAGGAGGAGGGAAGCAAGAAGTAGAAGAAAAGAAAGAGAAGCCAGCTCCCTCTAAAGAATTTTAAATGTGACTTATATAGTCATTAACTTAACAACAAAACTTATTTATATACATTCACTCTCCCTTCTTTAGCACACTTTTATGCCAACTAATTATCAACTCTCTTAGCTGAACTTTTAATAAAGTCTACTGTATCGATAGGTAGGTCATGCATCAAGTGGTATAGCAGCAGTTTCTTGTAATGACCTTTTAATATACCCCAGTAGAACTCAATTCCATTAAACTATGGACTGTAAGGTAAGTTGAACACTGGCGTTATTCTGAGTTGTTCATAACTCTTCCTTGTTTCTTTAGTCTTATGAACAGAAAGATTATCAAAAAACAGTATAATCTCTAATTCAGGGTACTTCTCTCTCAGCTGTTCTAAGAACTTTATATACTGCTGTGTCTTAATAGAGCGAGGATGAATAACATATGTTTCTAAACCAGTATCCTCACTAATTCCTCCAAGAATTGCCATTGTTTATACCTTGACTTTCTAGTCATAAACTTCTATATTACTATGCCTCTTATACCAAGACTTCTAGATGAAAGTGTTGAAGGTAAACACAGCCTCGTCAGCATGTATAAACTTAATATTATTCTATTAGACTCTCTGCATTTAATTATAAATATAATTTAAGTTGTTGTTGTAAAATAGTTGAGTGAAATCAATGAATCTCTTGATACAATTCACACCTTTGTAAGATACAATTTCGTTTATAGATGTTGGCTATAGACTAAGCAGAGATTTCAACTGAGGGAATTGGCGATGAAACATAGTAGCTCGTTGGCCTAAAGAGAAGTGAGTCCAATTCTTTTAAGTGTTCTCATTAATAAGATAGTCAATATGCTTCTATATAAAATTTGACTACCTATTAGGCTTAGAATTTACCTACTATTGCTTTAATTATAGTTGCTATAAGACAGTGGAGCGAACAGTTGACGGACTTCGCTTTAAGAGTAGCGCAATAGACTTATAGTTTAGTACTGGTTTGATTTATTCACTGTATATATCATACCCATAGCGCAGTTTAAACACTAAATCTATATACTCTTCATCATAAATAGACCCCAAAAGCTTGCTATTTTAGTCTCGCATTTATTTAATAACCCCAACCCCTAACAAATTGCCTACAAATCAAAGAACTTATAAACCTTATTAAGGGGTTTTGGGGTTTTTATTGTCTCTATAATTTGTTAAATTTATTGAGAGACTTTGGTTTCGTTATTAAGTTACTTTACTATATTCTATCAACCTTCTCAGATCTTATTTTTAGATAGTTTTGTAAAACATTTCGAATCTATTATTATTTTTATCCTGAAGCCCATATTTCCACTTAAAGTCCCTTTTACTCTTTTACTGTTGTCCCTGCAACATTATCTTGATACTTTTAATATTAAGGCTATGTTGAATTCGATTATTGCAACTTTTCTTGAGAAAAAGATTATTATCAAATTTTCTGACTTCAAATCAATAATGTGAAAATACCATAATTTGTGAAGCTCCTTAAAACTTTGTATGATTTAAGTTGTAATTTTTCCAACATGCTTATGATTCCTTTTGATTGTAAAAAATTTAGAAAGGTAATTTCATAGAGAAAAAAATTTAAAGCATCATGATTCTTGTAAAGGAGAACAGTATCTAGCTTGATTTAGTAACTACACACTTTAATCTTTGCTTAGTGAGAATCTGATATTCATTTGTAAACCCCATTTAATATTTATGATCACTAAAGAGATAATTCAAGGTGTAATCCTTGAATGTGTATCATAATAAATGATAACTTTCTTATAAAAAGAGTTTTTTATAAGTAGGTGGCTTAGTCTAGGTCGATTAAAGCAAAAACAGGAATTTATTTTTATTAAATCTTAACCATAAGGTTTTATCGTTTCAGATGCAAGCAGGTTGTGCTATTTCGCCACATTTAATTTTCATAATCTTACTGTTTCAATCAATTAGCTTTTCTTTTGTTGAGTAGCCTCAATTCATCTTCATGATTTTCAATCTCTAATTCTTTTTTTAACTTTTAAAAGAAGCTTCCTTAAATCTCTTCTATCAGCACACTGCTTATGGTACTCATAGCATTCACACTTCCCATCGATTTTATCGTGCTTTAAGATATACAGTTGGCTTGGCTTCTATATGCTCCTTCATATGCCTATACCAACTAGATTTATTTGTTAGCGAAATCTCTCACATTACTGACAAAAGTAGACTTTATCTTCTTCAGTTATATAGGAATTTCATTATTACCTTTCTGTTCCTCTCTGTCTCACATACTTATTTGTCATTTATTTTCTATATTAATTTATATTTTAATAACAGAAACTAAAAGTGAAAGCTCTTGTAATTCTTTTGTTAACAGTTTTAACACTTTTTATTGCTGCCAAAGGTAAGTCTCTTTTGTTTAATAAAGGGCTGTTATTTTTTTTAAAAAATTAGTGGTAATTATGAATTTGAATTTAAATAATTTAATTGCATTAAAACTCAGAGCTCATATTCTTATTATTTTTAATGCTTTACAGAAATTAATACTGGGATTAAACCAACCAGGAATATATAATCATTTTATGCTCTTTCTTCCCTTTCTCGCTACCATTGGTGTCCTGTATTGGAGACCGGGTTTTTGTTTTGCTCCCAGGATTTATTACCCAGATGGATGGTTAGTTTCTTAAAGCCTGTCTTCTTCCCAATCCTTCGGTGGGTCACATAGGATCACGCAGAACTATGTGTCGTGATTGAGCCTTAACTTCTTTATATTCAACACTTTCAGGATTTATGCCAGAGCTCATATGAGAGCTTATAATCCTAGAAGTTCAAGGGAAGTTTATAGATTATTAGAGATGAATACGAGAGGCATTTTTTAGAAATGAGTGAGAACGTAACAATTTTAATTTTCAAGAATATATATATTATAATAGGTATCAATTTAGGAGGTGCACTAAATTAATTCCGCAATATTTTAGTTGGATTTTTGTAATTGTTTGTTTAGATTCATGTGCTGCTTAAAAAATATAAGTATTTTAGGAGCTGTTCCTAATAAAGTATTAATGAATTAAAATAAAAATATATAAAACTATTCCAGTAAAATATATCAATCTTTCAAGCTTAAAAACAGTTTTCAAAATATTTTCCGTATCACCCTTAAAGATTTTAACATATTGGATGCCAATATTTTATAAGCAAGATAATATGAGTTATTATAATTGAAATAAATAAACTCAAATTTTGAATTTCATTTTTATATCTGTAAAAAAGATGGATTCAATGAAAAAAGTGCAAGTACAAAAATAGATACTAAGATTCAGAAGCAAGAAAAATTTACATATACACATAGAGCATAAAGATAATGAACTCATAATTATTATTATTGATAAAGTAGTTTTTGTTAAGCCAAATATAGAAGGAACTAAAATCTCATTTCTTATAGCAAAACCTTGCGAAGAGTAAAAATTATTGAAAACTTAAAATGTAAAGTTTGCAGAAATTAAAGATTACCTGAAATCTCAGTTATTAACTTTGATGAAAATGCTATGAGTGACCAAGAGAATTCCAAATACCTGCTTACTTAGAAGCATTTGTCAAATAAACTAACTGAAGGAAAATATTTCTTTGGTAATCTAGCAACCATTAAAAATGTTTACTTGAACAAAACTATTTAAGAATATCATATGAAAAGAAAAGCATATCTTAAGAGGATAAGGACAAACAAGAAATCTAGATAGGACGGAACTTGCATTAGAGCTGCATTAGCATCATTATATTTAGAGTAGGATTTATTGTTAAATCTATAGAAAATCCTGCTATTTTATATTTTTAATGAAAGTATAGTGCAACTTCAAAGTAAAAATCGAAGAAAAAGTAAAAAACTTGTTAGAGATTTTATTATTTTTATTCTGTCACTACATTAAAAGACCATAGATGCAGGATCTAGCAAAATGTGAAGAAACTAAGATGGAAGAAGCAAAATTAAGGAGAAAAGATTGATAAGCAAACTTCTTCGAAGAAATTTAAACGTGAATTATTTATTCATAAACTTAATCTTAAAACTTATTAATTCACATTTACTATCCCTTCTTTAGAGCTTTTATGACAACAAGTCATCTACTCTCTTATCGAACCCTTAATATAGTCTACTGTATAGATAGGTGATCATGTATAAAGTAAATCAAGTGGTATAGCAACAGTTTCTTGTAGATGACCTTAAATATATCCAAGAAGAACTCAATATCATTAAACTATGAATTGTAAGTAATTTTTAACAGTGGCGCTATTTTATAGTGTCAATAGCTCTTACTTGACTTTTTAAACTTATAAGCAGTAAAATTATCAACAAACAATATAATCTCTTATTGATTGTAATTCTCTCTAAGCTTCTATTAAAACGTGTTAAGCTGCTCTGTGTTAATAGAGAGAGAGAGGAAAGTAATTAAATTATTAACAAGCATCCTAAGTTATATAGTTCAAGAGTTCATTTATAAATAATTTGACTTTCTTATAATATACCTATATATATATTACATCAAATAATATTTTTTTATGGATGAAAGTAATTAAACTAAAAACAGCCTTGGAAATTTTAATAAACTCAATATAATTTAAAATGCTCTCTGCATTTAAATATCAATATATTTAATTTTAGATGTTAGTTTAAATATTAGATTGAATATTAATCTATTTAAACGATTCAAACCTTAGTTATACAATTTTTTAAATAAATATTGCAATAAATTACTCTAAAATCATAAACTTATAGAAGTAATTGTTAAACATAGATGCTCGGTCAAAATAAAAGTGAGAACAATTCTTAAATTTTCTTTATTGATAAGAAAACATTAATATATTGAATACATGACATGAAATTAAGTCAGCTATTCTAAAATTAATTAAATTGCTAAAGAAAAAAAAAGTGATAATATGCAGGTAATCAATTTTAAAATCATTTAAATTGAATTAAAACGGAGAAAGGGAAAAGATTATAAAAATACATAAATAATTAAAAAATCTCAGTACTAACTATAAGATTATCTAATTCATCATAAATTTACTTGAATAAAGTACTGTTTTTGTTCGAATTTCAATTAATGATCTCAATAAATAAACAATAACATAAATAATTAAATCCACTTCATAAACATTATATAAGGAAGAAAACGGGGTTTCCTGATTAAGCCTTTTTAATATTGGTTTATAGGCTGGGTTTTCATGGCTTACAGGGTGTGGGTTTTCTTTGGCTTATCATGGTGGCGGTTTTCTTTTGGTTACAGGTGCGGTTTTTTTTCTTTGGCTTAGAGGTGGGTTCTTCTTGGGCTTACAGGGCTGGGTTTTTCTTGCGCTTACAGAGTGGTTTCTTTGGGCTTACATGTTGGTTTTCTTTGGGCTTACATGCGGGTTTTCTTTGGGCTTAAATGTGGGTTTTCTTTGGCCTTACACGTGGGTATTTCTTTTGGCTTACAGGTGGGTTTTCTTTGGGCTTACATGTGGGTTTTCTTTGGGCTTACATGTTGGTTTTCTTTGGGCTTACATGCGGGTTTTCTTTGGGCTTAAATGTGGGTTTTCTTTGGCCTTACACGTGGGTATTTCTTTTGGCTTACAGGTGGGTTTTCTTTGGCTTACAGGTGGGTTTTCTTTGGCTTACAGGTGGGTTTTTCTTTGGCTTACAGGTGGGTTTTCTTTGGCTTACAGGTGGGTTTTCTTTGGCTTACAGGTGGGTTTTCTTTGGCTTACAGGTGGGTTTTCTTTGGCTGACAGGTGGGTTTTCTTTGGCTTACAGGTGGGTTTTCTTTGGCTTACAGGTGGGTTTTCTTTGGCTTACAGGTGGGTTTTCTTTGGCTTACAGGTGGGTTTGGGGGTTTTGGGGTTTTGGGTTTTTGGGCGTTTTGGGGTTTTGGTTATATAATATTAAAATGGGGTTTTGGGGACCGATTAAAATCACTTTTTTTTCCCTTTGTGGGATTTTTTTTCATATTTTCAGGTGAATTTTCGATGCTTGATTTCAAAACGCGGTACCTATGAGTAGGGGGTGGACCAATTTGGTACGGTTACTAGACCAACATTTACTATGAAAATAAATTTTATGCTTTTATATAAAAAATTTTATTTTTTAATATTCTTATATTTTACATTTGCTAACTTAAATATGACTTTGGTTTACTTTAATATTACTTTGGCTTACTTGAATTTGACTTAGGTTTACTTGAATTTGACTTTGGCTTACTTGGATTTAACTTTGGCTTACTTGAATTTGACTTAGGTTTACTTGAATTTGACTTTAGCTTACTTGGATTTAACTTTGGCTTACTTTAATTTGAATTTGGCTTCAGCATATGAGACTATAATTAACATAATTTGACTTTGGCATGAGAATATTTGACTATAATTAACACAAGTTTACTTTGGTAACAGTACATTTGACTATAATTAACATAGATTTTCTTTGACTTGATCATTTTTTACAATTATTAATATAAATATACTATGGATTTATCATATTTGCTTATAAATAACATCAATTGACATAATTTTAATAATATTTTACTATAATTAATATTAATTAACATTATTTTGATCATATTTTACTTTAATTTTCATAAATTATGACTAATAACATAAAATATTTGTATGATTTACATTAGTTGACTTTGACTCGATTACATTTGACTATATTAGCATAATATGACTTATGATTCTGAATATTTAACTAAAATTATTTGACTTTGCTTTGTGAATATTTCACTATAAATTATTATATAACATAAAAACCCTAAAACCCTTTTTCCATAAACCCTATATGATATCCTAATAATAATATAAAATACCTCAATCAACGGCTGAAAAGCATGCTTTTTATGATAAATTCATGCAATTTTCCTATTACATAATAAATTCACCCTATCAATTGCTTGAATTCATAAATTTTATGATGATTTCATGTTATTTTCCCATTTTATCATAAATTCACCTCATAAACGGTTGGAAAGCATAAATTTTATGATTATTTCATGCTATTTTCTCATTACATGTAAAAATTCACCCCATAAACGGCTGGAAAGCATAAATTTTATGATGAATTCATGCTATTTTTCCATTTTATTATAAATTCACCCCATC
>ARYC01018520.1:0-31461 GCA_000711775.1 Oxytricha trifallax
AACTATACTTTGTCAAGAATTTAGGGTCCTCTTTATAAGGAAAACACAAAAAGTAGCTTGAACATTTCAAGTTTAAATTGCAAAGGTGAATTTGACAACCTTTAAGAGAAATTTCCACTTTTAATAGTTCAGTAATTTAATACACTTAACTAAGTTATGGGAGAACCTGTTATTATAAGCCACGAAGAAATTCTTCAACTTTTGCATATTTTTTACGAAGACACTAAAATTATTGAAGATGTTTACACCTACAATCATTATATGGACTTTGAAAATTTTTATGGAGCATTAACTGACAAGTCTTTTAAGCATTACAGCCTTACTTGTATTGACAAATTTTAAAAGTATGAATTTTAGACTAAAAATAGATTCCGATATGGAATAACTGCAACTCTTACCAATTATGGGAATACCCCAATCATTATGTAAGTTTTATATCGTACTGAAAAAGCATTTATTGTATTCAAGAAAATTTAATAAATTTGGTATGTTTGTCTTGATAATGAAAATATGTGTGCTATTAACACTTAAGTTCCCCAAGGTTATTAAATGGACAAAATAAAATAGTTTCAATTGGAGAACTCGCATTAATTTAGGACTTCCTTGGACTTGGTCATAAAATCTATACCATTTAATCTAATTTCTAGGGAATTAATTAAGACAAAATTCGTATTGCAAACATTATCAGGAACTTTAACTAGAAAATCGATTACTAAACTTCACTCGTAAAATGGGATTAATTCCTTGAGCATTCAGTGGAGTGCTCAACAACTTATGGACTCTAGTACAAAGTGCAAAAATATCCAACTCTAAACTTTAGCCTTGCCAATTATATAAAAAGTGCCTCTCTCGAAAATCATGTCTAATGCAAACCTAGTGGCTCTCAAATTCCAGAAAATAAGCCAAGAAAAAATCAACAAAATCTAAACATATTCATAAAGACAAGAAGTCAAGAAAATCCAGAAAATCCAAGAATTAGTCTAAGAGAAAATCAAAAGCCAAAAAACACTCAAGTTCAGATTCCGAATCAGATAGTGACACCCATTCAGCTACAGAATATATGAAAGCTGAAAGCTTAATTAATTAATTATAATTTAATATTTAATTTTTAATTTAATAAATTTAAATAAATTCTTCATCTTCATCATCTTCATCTTAATTATTCTTAATTTTCAAAAACTCTAACCATTTAATTAAAATATTTTCAGGTTTTAAATCTCTATGTATAATTTTCAGAATAAACGATAAGTACATTGTTAAAGAGTTAAATTAATAATAAATTAATAATTAATTATAAAATTATAAAAAAAGAGGCAGCATTCAAGCCTACACACTTAAAAGAACAATTTACAGGGGAAACATAATAATGATAATAATAAAGTCAAGCTGGCAGTGATAAGGGGTTTTGGGGTTTATTTGAGAAGTAAAAATAATTATAATAATTAAATACGGGAAATATATACGGGGAAATGGCATTTTCGGCATTTTAAATATTCAGAATTAAGTCTCAAGGGAATTATAATAACTAGGGGATTGAGAAACTAAAATTATAATAATTAAAAATAAATGAAATCAACTCTGCAAATAAATGCAATTAAATTTAAATCCTTGGATACTCAAATTTTGTACAGACATAGACTCTAAATGCTAGAGAAAAAAATCAAAAATATTTTTGAAAATATAATACACAGAGACATTAAGCCTGATAATATTTTTACTATACAAATGCACTTACGAAAAATTATTCACAGAGACATTAAACCAGAAAATATCAATTCAACTCTGCCAGTTTTTTTAATATAAATAATAACAAAATCAAAAATAATAATTAAGATGAAGATGAAGAAGATGAAGAGGAAGACCACTAATTATTTATTTTAATTTAATTTCTTTAAAAAATTTATTTAATTACCCTTGTTTGCATATTGCCTTATAATTAGACTTTCATTTTAATTTAATAATTAATTTAATTTATTCTAAATATTCAAATATGCCTCATTTTTTTCCACATTTTTGATTCAGTAATTAAAAAAGATTTCGGCGACCACATTTCCGATTTTCATTTTGATTTTTTAATTCTTGCTCTACGATTTTCGCTCGATTTAATTCTGCAAAAATCAAGGGCAAAAAATAAACGCGGTTTTCTGAGAAATTCCAAAATTCGGGAGGTCATGTCCGTCTACTACAAAGTACTTTAATTTTATAATCCTCGTTATTTCGTATTAAACACATTTAATTAAATTCGTTTACGCACTTATCAAATTCTTATGCACATATGTATTGGGGTTTATATATATATATAAAAGAATAATAAAGAGATTGATATAGTAAAATATACATGAGATAATATAACGAGAAGAAATAGAATGCATATGAAACAGTTTTTATTTTATTGATAGTTTAGAAAATTAGTTTAGTACTATGTGTAATTATTGCGTAAGTAAGCATCATAGATAATCTGCGCATTTTTAATCATATTAATGTTCTGTAATGCTGAGTTAGTTAGTGCGCTTTTATTTTACTTTGAATGTTATTGTAAGAAGGAATATTAAATGTTAGAGATCTGATTTAGGATTAAAGGAGGTCTCAGAAGCTTTCCTATAGATGATACCTCAATACAAAAGAGGAATTCCAGTGACTGCTTTAGCGTTTTTGCGCGAGTTGTGTGTCTTAAATTTTCAGGAAGTGGTAGAGAAAAATGTATGGTATTGAGCATGGTCATCTCTCTTTCGTAGTAATCATCCTCAACTGAGTTATCCCACTGATATCTGTTTCTCACTACAATTCTTCTCGTGAATGAAAAATTTCTCAAGAAAAAAAGCATGATTCAAGAACGCAATCGTGCTGCTAGAAAACAATTTCTCATTTTTAAAGAATATTATGTTATATTTTATTTACATTTGCAATGATTATAAAACTTTTATATATATATAAATAAAACAGGTTTCAAGACAAAGAACCTCGAGAAAGTCATGCTCTTTTAATCAGATCTGTCTGAAACCTTCCTCATCGTGCTCCTCAGCCCTAAAAAAACACGATCCTTAAACTTTTGCACACTTTTAAATTCTTTTATGGGATCATAATGCTGACACTAGACAATTTTATCTTGAAAAAGCATAGTTAATTAACTGCACTTGAATTCATCATAGTCGTACTTTTTAATGAGGGCAGATTTTTTCAATCTGATTTCAAATTCTCGTTAAATTGATGGTCATTTATTACTAAAGCTGGGAGACACTCATCTCTTACGCGGTTTTAGGTATCCTTCGGGATCATCTCCAAGATGAGGATTTTAATTTTTGAAGTGCGCCGACGATTTATTTTCTAAAGATAATATTATTAAATAAGAATTCAATGATTTTATTGATTGAATTTTGAGCTGACATTTTTGGAAACGTCTACGATTTATTTTTCTCAAAATCATATTATTAAATAAAACCCCAAGAGTATTTTTTTGAATTAAGTTGAATTTGAATTTAAAATAAATATAGTATTTTAATTATTATAAGAACTTTGCTTTATGTAAAATTATTAAAGTACTAATATATAAATATATATATATATATATATATATATATATATATATAGGCCTACTATCAAAAATCAAAAATCAACCAACTTTTAAGGCCTGATTTGATTAAATTTTATTTGAGTATATTAAGCCTTAATTATTATTATCAATATCTCTGCCACATTTAAAGATGCTGGGCCCTGAGAATCAATTATCTCACAGGATCATACCTTTCCTCTCGTCCTCATCGGTGGAGCTCCACCCCCACTTGCTGTCACCCACCCTCCGTGCCCAAATAGAGCCTTCACCAATACCAGATGTGGCCATCTTCGACACCACGCTCCGATGCCTCCTGGACAGCATGTCGACTTGAAGAGATCCCCCAGAGAGATCCAGGACATTGCCACCACCATCTTTGGCCAAAATGTTATCACCCATTACAAGGAGACAATGGACAGTGCTATAGAACTACGACTCTCAGTTCGCAAGCTCACCCTCCCCAGGGACGCCAACGATGGGAAGGAGGTGCTGTGTGACGAAACGAGGGACGAGACCATAGGAGCAAGAGGGGCAGTACCTACTAGAGATGACGAGACCGAGGTCGGAGGTGGGGGCCTCTTAGACTACCTATAGGCAAAAACCCTGACGGCTAACCCATAAACCTTCATGGACGAGACAATGAGACTATCTGATGGTCAGATGGATAGGACGCCCTCAACGGATGCAGGTTCAGAATGTGCTGATTCTACGCCTAACTCCTCATCAGTGGGCTGCCTGTGTCCAGACTTGCATCGATAACTGAACGAATAACTAGAGAAAATAAAACAACCTAAGAACATAACAAACAAATCCCTAACGGTCACTCAACTAATAACCTAATGACTAAGAATCTCTAAAAAAGCCCAGCAAAAGGCCAGCTGATAAAGACCTCCAGGAGATGTACATAAGAGCCCCCCTCGGCCAGTGACGCCTACACTTTCACGGATTTCTTCAAGCGCTATTACGAATTCATTTAGAGATTTCCTCTAAGCTAGAGAAGGAAAACTGATTAGCACTGAACGCTTTTCCCCCACAAGGTCAAACAGGCTTGCCATCCTGAGCCACTCAGGAAGAAGGACGTTCTAGGCACCCCTGATGACTATAATTTTTAACGCCTAATGTCGGCATTGGCTGGCTCACCAGCGCCTTCGCCTATTCCTTGGTCGCCCTCGCCACCTGAGCTCCTAGAAGGCCTGATTAGGGGTAAGTTAATTGACCAATTACATTTAAGGGATCATCATTTAATTAATTAAATATATTTATATTTATTCTAATTTTAGGGAAAAAGAAAATCGAGCGCAACTCCGCCAGGGCGTGTGCTGTGTGCCCCGAGCACCCAAATTCCTCCTAGATTTTAAAGGGCTACAAAATGACCTTAATTTCGCCCCTCTAGCTCAGCATTTCCTAAAAAACTCGAAGGCAAAAAAGTCTGGGAGATTTTGTAAGTTTAAAAATTTGACCGTTTAATAGTTTAAATTAAGGGTTTTATTATAGATTAAACAGCTGCCCTATTTTAATTAATTAAAACTATAACTTTAATACTCAAATCCGATTATAGAAAAATGGAGTGCTCCCAATGCACCAGACACTAACAGGAAGACCCACGCCAGAATCGCCAAGATCTTCTCTTACTATGAAAAGATCAGGACCAAGCAGTTCATCCCTCCCTTTGACAGCATTGTGGACGAGATCGAGGCCGCCCCTGAGGGTCGCAAGGAGGTCGAGGTGGCTTGGCATTGGTTCCTCAGTGTATCTCCCATTTACAAGTAAAGGCTCCTGCAGAGATCCCTAAGTCACAGCTCCATAAGGGAGGTCTGGCCAAAAGCCTGCATTCACGACAGAGATACATCTTCCTGATCAGGGATGGGACGAACAGCTTCATGAAACTGGGATGGTTCTTGTATATATTCGTATCTAAATATATTTTCACTTTCCACTCATTTTGTATTTCTCGTAATGGGTTTTCATTTTTCTCATTTTCACTTTGCAATAACGATGCATTATTTAATTTTTACAACCCACGATTGTTTAAAAAATTACTCTTGGGGTTTTAACAATTCGATGATTTTATTGATTGAATTTGGAGCTTACTTTTTTGGAAACGTCTACGATTTATTTTTCTCAAGATCATTTTATTATAAGAATTCGATGATTTTATTTATTGAATTTGGAGCTGACTATTTTGAAATGTCTACGATTTATTTTTCTCAACATCATTTTATTAAATAAGAATTAAATGATTTTATTAATTGAATTTCGAGCTGACCATTTGGAAACGTCTACAATTTATTTTTCTCAAGATCATATTATTATAAGAATTCGATGAATTTATTTACTGAATTTGGAGCTTACTTTTTTGGAAACGTCTACGATTTATTTTTCTCAAGATTATATTATTAAATTGAAATTCGATGATTTTATTGATTGAATTTTGAGCTGACATTATTGGAAACGTCTACGATTTATTTTTCTCAAGATCGTATTATAAAATAAGAAATTCGACTATTTTATTTATTGAATTTCGAGCTGATTTTTTTGGAAACGCCATAAAAATATTAATTTTCTATAATATTTTTATGTTTAGATTTCCATCCATCCACGCAAAGAACCTCGAGAAAGTCATGCTCTTTTAATCAGATCTGTCTGAAACCTTCCTCATCGTGCTCCTCAGCCCTAAAAAAACACGATCCTTAAACTTTTGCACACTTTTAAATTCTTTTATGGGATCATAATGCTGACACTAGACAATTTTATCTTGAAAAAGCATAGTTAATTAACTGCACTTGAATTCATCATAGTCGTACTTTTTAATGAGGGCAGATTTTTTCAATCTGATTTCAAATTCTCGTTAAATTGATGGTCATTTATTACTAAAGCTGGGAGACACTCATCTCTTACGCGGTTTTAGGTATCCTTCGGGATCATCTCCAAGATGAGGATTTTAATTTTTGAAGTTCGCCAATAAATCCTATAGAAAGCAGCCAACTTCTAAGTTTCATTTTTAATTAGATTTAAGATGCAAAAAAACTTAAAAGAGTTATCGATTTAAGTCTAAATCGATATTTACAGTGTCTTGTTGATTGTCTTTAATCAGAATTCGTTGATAAAACCTTAGCAAATTACCGATATAGAACAAATATCTTATTCAGTATAGAATTGGACTTATTTAAAATAGATTTTTTGTCATTCATCGTTATTACAATAGAGACTTACCTCCGATGATGATGCTCCTAAAGAATTTATAAAAGTTTAAGTAGTATTGAAAAAAGTGAATTATTGACTAAGATTTATAATTATTATTTTAATTAGAGGATATATAATTGTTTAGTAGCTAATTTTTAATTTTTTTCATTTCTAACTTTTTCTCAAAAGTTATGTCGCTTTAGTATATATTTAAAAATAATACATCCAAATTTAATCACTTAAACTTACTATAAATGTCACTAAAAAGTTAATTTTATGCGTTAAGTTAAATTTTTATTATTCAATGTGATTAATATTAATCCGTTAATTTTTTAATTATTATATATATAGCACTTCTATTTTAATGTCTCTAATTTATACTTTAGTAATTAAAAATGAAGATGATAAGTATACCACTCATCTGAGGCTTGAATTTTAAGTCTTAAAATTTCAGAAAACACATATAAGATATTATTTTGGTATAACAGACATACTGTAGTTCTCCATTTTTCATATCACACATTATTGAGAAAAACTAATGGTATGATATCTAAGAGCACCATCCAAGAAATGCAATTAAAAATAATGTTTATTTTGAAAGGAAAAGCATTGCTTGCTAAATAAGCTGATACCTTTGTTTAACGGAAGTTAGAAGACTAAATTAATAATGACTAGTCAAATGATATACTCTAAAAGTCATAGCACACGCTCTGTCAAAATAAGAGGTTTAATAATTATTATGCAAACTTTTAAAAGACATGTAATGAAATATAAGAGACTTTTAGAATTTTAAAAACAAACTGCGGCAAAAACTACTATTATAAACATTTTGCGGAGGCCCATGTATCTACTTAGGATGGTAAGGAAGTTAAATATTTGGGGAAATTATATATTTTCATTACTTTTTCTACTTTCTTTCAAGGCATTTCGTCAGCCATTAGATCAATTATATATAAATAATAAATAACTTTATCATAATTTATACTAAGTATTAGTTATACTCAATAATCTGCCTTTAATTATAAGGTTGGCAATAGTATATTGATCAATATTAATAGTATATTATCTAGACGAATTTCAACAAGAAATTCATGAATCAACTAAGGAAGCTATCGCACTCATCAGAAAATTATAAAGTATACATATTAATATATAAATACTTTATAATTTAGATATGTCAAGAAAATCTGCGAATTATCGCAACGACAAAGATTAGGGTGATCGTACACGAGCTCATGTGTCAGAGTCACATTTAAACCTTTATGGTTTTGAAAGTAAGATTTCAACATTTTATAACGTTTTAGCCTCTATTCTTTCAAAAAAATATGATCTTATCATTGTGTTACTCAAGCAAAGCATTTTGACAGAGGTGCTTGGTAAACTTCAACCCTTCAATATTATGGTGTCACAATAAACAGTATCAATGGAGGTTATCTGTCGCATGTTCTGTTGCCCATACTCAGAAGAAAAAACAAATTATTATACACATGAACAATAAGGAAAAATTAAGGTGATGGATTATTCACAGCGCCTAACAATGGCACAATTAAATTATAAGTGAAAATGCTACTTTTCTCAAATTTTGTTCTAAAACAGAGTAAAAGCAGCAGCATCGACTGTTATAGTCTTGCATCATACTAAACTTGGTATAATCTTGGACTATATAGTCAGCTGATAACTTAAGGTAGCATGAACCTTAGAAGGATGATAAGAGAAAACATTTTTAAAAGGGAATGATCATAATTAGTAACAATTAGAACTACATAAATTATGTCAATCAGAGAGTAATCTAGATGTTGTTTAAAGTTTGATTATATTATTAATAAAATTAAGTTTAAAAATTAATCACATGAATTTTAATATTAATTTATGATTAATTTTAGACTTTTAAAATAGTATTTTAGGATTATTAAATGCTATTATCAACTGCTTTTTGTGGCATTAGCTTTAACAAAGTCATATATGACTTATGAATGTTTCTATATAATAATGAATAATTCTTAATTTATGAATATCAATATTTTTATGTATATCTTTATAATATTCGTTTGATTAAATTTAAAAACATTTCATATCTACAATTATTAAAATTATTAGGTAGCTATATAATTTTTATGCATATTTTAATTTATATAAAGATAAAAAAGCGTACTTCACCTCAGCTCTTTTCTTATTTAAAATAAGGAAGCCAAACACCTAAAAAAACATGAGAATAAATTGGTTCTTCATTCCACTCTTAATTTCTAGCTATTTCCTACTTTTTGCATTAAAACTTGACTTACTAAATGCTTTTTATTTGTAATATTTGTAGTTAAAACTTTTGAAATAAAATTTCTTTGTAGTCCATTTCACTATATTATAACTAGAATAATGGCAGTTTTGATTTTACTATTTTGAAGTATTTGAAATCTTCAGCATTTAAATAGTGGTTTTTATCACTAAAATTGTTGGTGTGATTATTGTTATTGTTAAATTATCAATGCTTCTCTTTTAATTATGAATACCTACCTTGTAAGTGAATGGATGCCAAGAATTATAATTATTCTGCATAACATACTAACTAGTGAAATATAGATAATCAACTTATGACTAGAAACTTATCTTAAAATCTTTAATTTAATAAAATATATAATGATGGAATTTAACTATTGCATTTTAATTTATTCTTTTGTATATCTAATAAAGTTAATTTTTAATTTTAGCAACAAATTATCATTGAGTATTTCAGTTTTAGGGAATAAAGATTTATTCTATTTGGATAGTTAAGCATTATAGAATATATTATTTATTTTCTGTCATATAACTATATATTAGAGTTGAAAACAATATTAAACAATATAATTAAATTAATAGATTTTATTATTATTTTTTATTTTATCAGATTCAGAAGTGATCTGCCTCCTTTGAAACACATACCATATCAAGTCATTTTCTTATGTTTCTGTAAGATTTGCATATTTCTTATTCTTCTCCTGAGTCATAGATTTGCTTGTACTGATCATATCCCTTTTGGGACTATTATTATAAAGTTTTGCCAATTTAATTGGCATCAACTCTGACTGTGGAAAAAAAGAAATTGGTAAAGCTTTAAGTATATAATTAATTAAAGGAAATCCTTTGATTTAGTTAAAAGGACCTGAATGATATCTAATCTGTAATAGTACCTGAGTTTGTATTTGAAAGTAAAAATAGATATACATTTGTGATACATTCTATATTTTACTAGGAAAATAATTTTTACAATGTAGTTTTAAGAAATCTTATGTAGTAATGTCATACTATTATAAATATTTATAGTTGAGATGATAGTCCTCGGCTAGGTCTTTTGAGCTGCTAAAGTCTATAAGGTTTAAATGAAATTTGGGTACCTGGTAAAATTTACTAGTATTTAGAATACTTTGCATATTGTTGCTATGCTATATATATAAATTCAAGTTCTTGTAATGATCTTCCTTTTTGAAATATTTATATTTTTATGAAATGTAACTTATTCTGTTGATGGTGTTCATAGGTATTAATTGTTATTATAATATTATTTTATTAGTTTCGTCAGAATCTACTTATTATTATTATTATTATAAAATAATCAAAGTCAAATCTTTAAGTAAGAGTGGTATCTTCCCACCTTCTTGTTCAGCTCTTGGATCATTCTATTTGGTGCTTGAGTTTTTCCTTTGAGAAATCTTCATCTTCTTGTCGTTCTTCCATGTTAATTGGTTGGAAGATATTGATGATCCTTGGCTAATTTTGTTAGCATAGTCGATAGAAGCATAAATTATGAAGTATCCAGAAATTTAAATTAATTTATTATTTGATGTTTATGGGGGTTGTTTTTTTATAATCCTCAATATCTTAAAGTCTATAATGTATTTAATGAAGAAGTAGTCTTTGTTTATTCCTAGGTGATTCTATGATAGCTTTATGTGAATGAATGGAATTCAGGATATTTATGCAGCGATTTCTTGTGCTTTCTTGATTGATCTGTTTGCGCCCCTTAGAAAATGTTGTTTTTTATTATTGAGATTGAAATTAAGGTTAAGAAACTCAATCCTTGCCACCCCTTCTGTTAAGTATGACTATCGCTTTCCATGAAGTTTTTTCCATCAAGCATAAAATAGATTAGGAATAATCTTTTATTTGATTCTTCACATTTGGTTTGCAACAAATTCAAATCTCTCAACTGTTGTTGTCCGACTCCAGCAGTTATCTTTGATGTTATGATATAAGATATGTTAAAGATGTTCAATAATACAGTTTATTATAATATAAAATATATATTCGGATAATAAACCTCTCTTATTCAATCTAGAATATTCTTAAATATTTTATTACAATATTTAATCCTAAATTTTATGAAAAAAGCTAGAGTTCTAAGGAACACTATTTGTGATTTTAATCTTCTTTTTTACTTTGATTTGAATTAGTTTAGTCCTTTTATGTAATTACTATTTTATCTGAAAAATATTAGAGATGACCGAATATTAAAATGATCCAATCTTATTTAATTTTTATGACACATCTGACTGTTTCAACATTAATTTAGAGTAATTTATTCTAAATGAACATTTCTATTATCTTTGTGTCATTTAAACATGACAAGGCGATAGACTTAAATATTATTAAGGGATGTTCGAGCTATAGAATTAATTTGTTTGTAAAATGTTTCATTTTGCTGCTCTTTTTTAATTGATTTTAATTAAGAAGCCAGCATGTTTGATTGACATGTAATTGAGATCTTGTCAACCTATTTGAAAGAGTATCGTTTCTTGTTGGAGTCTTTAAGTATGGGTCATTTAAATATGCGGTAGTATCATTTAATAACATTAAATTTGAAATCACATAAAAGTAAGATACTTATTTTTAAGATTTTAGCAATATTATAAAAGAGTTGGTCGTTATTGTGAGAGTTATTCGAATTGGTTACCAATTCATATCAAAAGTTTATTATGATATTGTTTAGTGAAATTGTGATCGCTAGTTTAAATCGGGCTATTATATATTGAGATAGATTACTTATTTCCCTCATCTATTTCTTAAACATTAATGTTTATTGTAGTATGTAGCTTCATAATACTTGCTAAATCATGATACTCATCCATCTTAGTAATCATGATTAATTATATAACTTTAATATATTGATGATTAATATATTATACGCATATTCAAGTAGACAAAAACCTGTTGTTTTAAATTCTGATGAATACTTCACGGTATTTTCAATAATTTACTCTTGCTAACATTGCCTTTAATCTCCTTACTAAATCGTAATCCAGCTCCTCTGCTATTCTTTAGAGGAACAAAAGTTAACAAATTTGATTAAAGTTTATTTGTTTTAAATTAGATTCTTAATAAATTTGTAGGTCAGCTTCTTTTTAATTTATTAATCTAATATTTACTAAACTTTACTGAAAAAATTATGAATAATTAGGTCTTTCTTATAAATCTTCATAAATTTCATCTCTTTCTTAATTGTTTGACCTTAATGAATTCATTTATGTATTAATAATTCTCAAATCTGAGTTCATTATCTGCTTAATAGCATTGATTATTCGAATCTATGAGTTGTCAACTCATCTGTGAATGCAGTCAGTTTATTGAAATTGATTAAATCTATAATTATTCACTTTGTAGATAATTTAAACTCAATGAGATTAGTTAATTATATACTAATGTTACTATTACCATTTAATCTTTCAAATGCGGAACTTAAAAACCTACAACTACTTGAATCGTTTAATTCTGCTAATTTGTTTTAATTAAATATATAGAAAGTAAAGTTAGCAATTAATTCCAATTATAGAGCAGATAACTTAAAAATAATTAACAAACTCCATATAAAATTATAACATTTAAATTGTTAAAGTCTGATATTGTTTCTTGCCTTTGGAATTTAAATAAATATTTATAAAATAAATCCTGAAAATAGTAGCATAATACAGGAAATTTGATATCTTTTCCCGAGATATTACTCCATATTGCTTTTAAATCACCTAACTATATGTTTTAATTAGGCAATTTCTAATTTCTATATTATATTTGTCTGTTGATTAAATATATCTCCATTAATTAAATAATGAGAATATAAGCATAATATTTTTTATATCAAATCATAATCATTAAAATAGGTGGTACGATTAAAATCTAAGTTATTTACACTAAGTTTATAGCATTATCAATCTTCCGGCATTTATGCCTGGAATAAAATTAACAAGCTTTTTATGCAGCTAGATGTAGCCAAATATTTATAAGAGGTTCAGTTAATTTAATGCATAAATAAACTATTATATATAGTATTACAAAAGATTAATTGAAATTTAATCTTTAATGTTAAAAAAAAGACATTAATTAATGAAAATTAGCCTTAGTTAAGATAAATTAAATTGGTGTAACATAATATATTGTTGATATTTGAGTTAATAATCCTCTTAATTTCCTTTCCTCCTGAGCATAATTTATATCTTTCATCTAAGAATTTAAGATGAATTATTCACGCTCAATGATTATTGGTAACTTTTAAATGTTATTTTTTTATTATTTGAACAATTCAAAATTAACATAGAACATTTCTAGACAATGTCGGTTAACTTACTACCAATTTGATGATGTAAGTAAACTTAATATGACTCAAAAATAATATTTTGTATTTTAATTATGAATTTGAGTTGATACTCTGTCAACATTAAAATTCTCTGAGAAATTATAAAGAAAAGTATTTTGATTATAATGCTTAATATTTCAACTTATCTATTTTAAAAGTAGAAAAGGCCAAATAGACAAACATAATTATCTGCTGTAGATGAGGGAGTGAATAAAGTCTATGCAATCCTATGCAATGCTTATTAATCATGCAATCTTTTACAACAATTCAACTCGTAATTACAAAATAATATGATTGAAATATAATCAAATAAAACATTAAAATTAACAATTTAATATACTAACTAAAATGAAGATCAATTTGAATTGGTACAAGATGTCAATGAAAAAAACAAACATTTATATTTAATACAAAATATAATAAAATTATAAAATATAGAAATTATACAATTTTTGCTAATTGTAAAATATAAACGTTATTTAGAGAGTTTGAAAACTAAAACATTGTAAATTTAAATTTCGAAATTCGAAAACTATTAAGTTAAAGTGCACAGTTACATTAATCTGAAATATGTAAAAATAATAAAATAAATAATGATCTAAAGACTAGATACAATTGAAATATAAATTAATAAAATTAAGTAAAAAAAAATTAAGGAAATTAATGAAATTAAACCAAAAATAAAAAAGAAAGTATATTTAAAAAAAAAGGTTAAGATGTCGAAAATATTTCTAAGAATCATAATTGTTAATAACAAAATTTCAAGTCAATAATAAACAAATATGCTTAAATGACTTTATAAAAAAATAATGATATCTTATAAAAAATCTGTTTTTATGATATGAAAAACGCTTGTCATTCAACTTGTATTTGACCAAGTAAAATTCTAAAGTCCAGAAAACCTTCCAATTTCTAGTGCTAGCCTCCAAATCTTACTGTCTAAATTTTCTGCCTCTCCCTGAATTCGGGTGCTAACGCTCACCCTATCTTGACAACACTTTATACCCCAAAAAACTCGAAAACGTAGGCTTTTTAATCGATGTTTTCATTCAATTTTCCTATTTTTGTTTGTGTTTCCAATTTTTGTAGAGAAATACACGTTTTGTGAGACATGATGCGTCAAGATAAGGCTGAGCTTTTCGCACCACGAATTCAGAGAGTATAGTGGTGTTTCTAGCAGTCGCAATAGCACTACAATCAATATAAAAATCTATAATTTTCTATGTTCCTTTCATCGCTTATTGGGTATTATCTCACTTGGTACTATATACCAGAATAATTTATAGTCCCAGTGAACCTTAAATTTTCATCATTTTCAGTGACTTAAATAGCACTTACTAAGTGGGCCCATTCTGCCTCTAAAATTAAATACTTCTGAATACCAGATTTGTAATCATCCTATAGTACTTATGTATATGTTCTCAGTGTGTCCCTCGATACTAAGTCTGCAACACTTCAAGGACATGACTTTGCAAGGGGTATGCACATACTTAATACCTGATTCAGAGACTATAACAATTATATTATATTTTATAAGAATTCATGATAAATCAATGATTCTGGGTCAGTGATTATAAGTAAGTAAAAAAGATAATTCATATAAATCTGATTTATTTATAGCTGTAAAAATGAAACACACAATCTATGCGCTCTGTGGAAAAAAGAAATTTATTATGTAGGAATAACTAATAACTACTCTCAAAGAATGAAAGAACATATGAAAGGTTGTAAAATCAAAGTAAGTGCTAAATATTAATTACTCTCTAAAAGAAAATGGAAGTCTTTTGCTATTATAATCAATCTATAAAGAAAAGAAGTATTTGACAATGAAAAAGATTGATTCGATTATTAAGGCCCATAGCTAACACTATGCACAATAAAGATTGATGTCATTTATCAAAGTATTAATCACATTCTAATTGATTCTATAGTCTACCTTTACCTTAAGAAACTAACACATTTATAACAAAACAATCATGACCATCATATTTTTCAACTGCTTCTATATATTATGAGTATAACTTCTTTAATGATTCACTCTGATCTGGATCTGAACTTTCATCATAATCTGCTAATAGTTCTTAAAGTGCTCTCTTATTACCTTATTTAAATATAGCTATTTTTGTAAACTAATCTCTGCAGGTTGGATCTAAACTTCCTTTGAATCTTTATAACATCCATATTTATAAGATAGAGAAATGCCTACCAACAAAGAACATTTTTTTTAATTATGGGTTTTTGTCTTATTTCTTTATGAGATTACTGAATATTTAATCATCGAATATAGCTAACCAATTTTTTAACTTATTTGGTGCCTATTCTCTAATCATCTTTTATTCTTCGAGTAATTTCTCAAGGAATTCAAGATCTATATCTTCCATACAGTTATTTTCCTTAAACCCCTTATATTTTGACTGTTAGTATTCTACTATCTCTATGAATCAATTTGACTTATAAGTCATTGATATTAATACTACTCTCTTTGGATAAAATATTTTCTTTTTTATTAGATCTAGACTCCATTTCATTCCTGAGTATGATTTTCCGACACCACTCCTTCCGAGTAGCAAGCATCTGAATGCGGTAAAATAATTATTTTTTTCCTTCGATATCTTTTAGCTTTCTAAAAATGGATAAAGCAGTTTAAAATTTATATAATTTAGCTGGGGTATATGTATTAGTAAATAGTTAATTAAGACGACGCATAAATAGAGTTAGAAGATGCTGTTATTGTAGAACCAATTGTAGTATAATCACAGTAATAATAAAACTAAGCTGAGAGATAAGAATTAATGGAATAATTTGAACAGTAACAATAAAACTATTCAGAATTAAACAATTAAGAATTTAATCAGCTATATAACTAACTCTTTCCAAAGTAGTAGTAACAGCAATAATAGAACAATATCTAACGCAGTGAAGAATTAAAATAAATAAAGAAAAGAATAAGCAAGAAATGTTCTTGGAAATATTCTATAAGAATTAAGACCAAGAGTTTAGTAGTATCTTTTTAATGCAATTAAGAATCCTATATAGAGTTTAAAAAGAAGCTTTAGACTTTAGTCAAATATGCTGCTTATGGAGATGTCTTATGGGAATATTTATCGCTGTAGTGGAAATCCAAAGATGAATAATAGAGACAGTAAGTAAATCCAGATTAAATTAATGATTAATAATTCGTAGAAATCACTCAGAAAAATGTGTTGCCTAAATAATGTAGAAGACAATATTATCGTTAAGATGGAATATTAAAATCAGTAGTTATCAGTGAAATAATAAATGTTGATAAAGAACCGAGGATATATTAAAACATGTGATTTTCTAATCATCATTTATCAATCGACAATTAATTATTTTTTTCAATAATATTCATCCTATGAAAATGGAAAGTATATAAAAAGATTTAGATCAGCTCTCAATCGCTGATAAATAAAAAGGAGATTAATTTCTCGATATATGTGGTGCCGATGTAGATTCATCTTATTTCCGCCAAATAACACAATAGTTAGTTTAAGATATATATCACATCTCCTGTGGTGGTTAAGATGTTTCAGAAAATGCAAGCTTTCAAATTTAAATGGACGATGAAGACTGTCTACATTTCTTACATAAATATGCTATCGTTGCTGATCTTTTCTGTAATAACACACTAGGTACAGCTAAAGCAGGATTCGTCGAAAACTATGCAACTCTCTTTGAAGGATTAGAGTGTTAAATTGGTTAAGTGTCTTGGTCGTTCCCATAGGCCAAATAATATCAACAATAGAAATTAAGTAAATTGAGGTAAGAAAAAATTAGAATATTTTGGAAAAGGAATGGGTATTAAATACCAAGATTTTGTATTCCCAATAGCAGAAGATGATGCTAATCTACCCGTCGGAACCTATACTTATGGAAACTATACTCGTCAACTATTTGCACACAGCATTGATAAAAGTATATTTTAAACAGGTGCTCTCTATAAAAACAAAATAGTTGTTCCTTTAAATGCAATCTTTCCATGTCTCGATATTCTTTCCGATGATGTTTGTATCTTCACATCGTTAGGATAAAAAATTAAATTTAACATCAGAACAGTATTAGCTAACGAGTGTGTAGAACCAATGGTTGATGGACAAGCTCCTAAATATTTACTTAAAAATGTTTCGTTGTTTAGAACCTTTTCAAAGATGGATGCGATCAGAAGAGATGTTTTATTGAAATCAACTGTTATGTTACCAAAATTGAATTATTTATTATATCCATTAACATCAGTAACAACAACTCTGAATCCTATTTTTCCAATCCAATAAAAAGATAGATTTCGTGGAATTATATTTGCATTTCATTCTAGAATTAATAGTGCTTCTATGGGAGATGTTAGTGGTGCAACTGTCGCAGGAAATTTATTGACCAATGTTCCAACAACATATAAAAATCCACAGTCATATTTTCCACAGCTACCAATTGAAGAAACTACTCTATAGATGGGTGGAGAAACTTATTCTCTCAATATGGCTTAAATTCAATTCATTCATTTGTCACCAATGTTTGGAGATAAAAAAGAATCTTACACCAATCCTATCCAAAACAGTCTTAAATGGGCTTATTATCTTGATCTTACTAGATTTGGTTTTAACGATGACTTATTCAGATCTTCTAATAATTAAGTCACTTCTCTGTAATTATAGATTAGAATCAAAGTTGGTCCATAGTCAAGATCTCTCGGTGGATAAACAGAAGATTGGTTAGTTGAAAATTTAGCTAATTTCTAGTTTGTTGGTTATTTAGAAACCCAATAGATGTTTGAGTGTAGAAATGGATTGTATTAAGTTGATTGATTAGTTTTCAAGTAATATTATATATAATTAAAATTCTTCTGTTTTTGATTGTTAAATAAATGAGACAAAATAGGAGAAGATTTCTCAGTCATATAATAGAAGATAATCGTGAAGATATGTTTATACAATTGAAAACAAATTTAGATGCATCGTAGCAGGTGATTGATATTTTTAAAGATGTCCCCGATAAAATAATACAATAGTAAATAGAGGCAACAAAATTAGAAATAAGAAATGATATCAAACAATTATCAAAAAGAGAAATATCTATGATCGATGTTTATTCTAGTTTAGGTGGTATTCTCTATAAAGCAAACATTATATAAGGATAAGAAGTACTCGATGCTTTATCCAAGAAAAAGGATTCATAGTTATTTGATTTTGTCAGTGAGGATTAGGAGTTGTACAGAAGGGCATATATGTAAAAAGTAAAGCCAAAATTTGGTGTTTAAGAATAATAGCAATAATAGTAACAGTAGCAATAAAATTAATCAGAAGATAGGGATGATTTAATGACTGGTGTAAGATACAATAACTAATAGAATATATAAGGAGGATTATCAATCGATAATTAAGTGAAAATTTAATCAGATAGAAAATTCAATGCACATCCCTCAATAGTAATATGTAAGGTATTTAAAAAGCTCAAAGACTGACTCCAGAATAAGTTAAAGGTTAAGATCGTGATTTTCTATAATTCTTTGATCGTTATAATTAATAGAGATGATAAATTACATCGCCAGAAATTTAACAGATACATCAAGTCAGAAATAATATCATTCAGGATGTAGAAGAAGCACTAACGTTGGAAACCAAATAATGAAGAGATGAAAGATCCATCATCAAATTAGTAATAGAAATAGAGGAATAGATCTCATTCAAAGTCTAAAAATGGGGTGTTTTATATAAGGAGTAATAGAAATAGTAGTAAATATAACAATCATAATTCAAAAATGAACTAGCAGAAGTTTATGAATAATTACAGCAGGATGAAGATTTGAACTATTAGTCATATTAACTTATGAGAAATCTGATAAGAATATCAAAAACCTCTAATAATCTTAATGTATAAAATATTGCTTTTGACGCTATTAATGATCATCTATGAAAAATAAAGAGTGTTAATGGACAACAAATATCATCAGAATTACAGGCTAAAATGAGTTAAGCTATTTAATCGATTGACTTAACTAGTGTTGAATATACGAATCAATAGTTAGATATGATATTGAATGGATTAGAGTAATTTTATTGTATTGCTAATGAATTATCAAACTTACAGTATAACAAATAGATTACTGGTAAAATACTATTAACGATGCTAATGAATATATAAGGGCAGAAGCTTATCAAATATAAAATACTGATCAGCATGATCTGAATGCTATAGTGGAATAAATATAATTCAGTTATAATTCAAACACTAATCAAATTGATATTGTAATACCATAAAAGTTATCAAGATAACACTATCAAATGATTAAGTAATTATTGGACTAAGTAGTAGATAGATTTGATGTTACTCATAAAAAGATGTTAGCATACTTATTGATTAAAAATTAAATTCTTTAGGTATAATATTTTCTGATCCTTCTATCTCTAATCAACCGATGAGAGAATAAGAAGAGGATGAAAAAGAGGCAGATCTAGAACAAAAAAGAATTCACAGTAAATGCAGAGTGGCGACAAATCAATCACAAGAGATTTAACTCCAGTTTCAAGAGCTATAGTAAGACAAGACAATTATGCATACAAGAAAAATGTTGATAGAAAAATAATATCTCAAAATAATCCGTTCGAGGCTAGATTTGATCTTGTAACAGGACTGTAGAACTATATTGGAATCAAAAAAATAAATATAGTCCATGGATAATAGATCAATAAAAATCTGAAAGCAGCTATAAAATTATCTCTTTTATTTGCAGAATAAACTCATCAGTAAGACTTACGCTTCTGTAAATATAATCACAGATAAAAGATAGTGCTAAATCGGCTGCATAACTATTAGATATATTAGGTCTTGAATGATCAGTCCATGAACAGTGATAAATTTAATATAACTTCTATATCATTATTATTATCTATAATAGTTTTTATTTTTTTCATATCACAGTTGAGTAGTGTTACATCTAAATAGTTAACAGTTTTTATACTGTCAAAAATTACTTATTAATTTGATATTGCATTCTAAAATACTTTAGTTATTTTACCACCGAATGATGGATTATTCTCAATTTGAAAAGTCATACTTCCATATATAGTATTGCAAGATTTGGGTAAATTATTCAATGAAAGTAAAATTGTTGAGGATTATGTAAAATCTTATGCTCTATCACTAGTCTATATGTTTCTATAAGTTGCATCAGTAATATTAAAACCCATTTTATTCCACCCCTCACCAATTGGTCTCCATTCAAATGCGTCATTTGCTGCATATAAAACAGTCTATAAATAACTAGCAATATTTTCAGAATTATTTGCTAGTATCATATTATTATTTTTGACATCATTAAACCATTCTAAAAACTAATCAGCACTATCAACATAATAATTCAAAGTTAGTGGAACAATTTCTTCTGGAGCAAGATTATTAGTCTTAAAACCGAATGAAAAATCACTCCACTGATCGTAGAAATTTTCGAATAAATTATCGACCTTAAATGCGTCCAAAGTGAAGCTATTTTTTAAATCAACAATAAATGAGGTATCATCATCATTTGCATTGAGAGTTCTCATCAAACGAGAATTTATATATATTTTTGATTCTCTCATATTTTACCGACAACAAAAATGGAAGGAGATTTAAATAACACTTTTATAAATAGTGGAAACATTAACAGTGGAAGTCAATTATAAAAAATATTAAGTATGATGTTAATAAGAATAATCATGCTATCAAGAATTTAAAATATCCTATGAATTATAATGATGCAACTAATATGCAATATGTAATTGATACCTTCATGGGACAAAGATAACCAGGATAATTGGCTGCACTGAATATAATAAATTAAGCACTACCATTGATTGCCACATTGGATCTTACAAACAGTAACATATAATTATACATAAATAATAGTGATGGAAATAATAAATCTGCCATCAATAAATTTACCATGGATTCATCAATAACTACAGCTATAAATTCTGAAGCAACTCTCCGATAAAACGCAGATAATATTCTATAATGCTATTGTCAGCCAATAAGTATACTGATAATAAGCGATTGGATTAATTCCAAAAACCAACGAGAAATATTGACATGAATAATGTATCACTAAATAATATTGCATACCCTGATAATTTTTATTCAGCAACAAGTGCCAGTTATGTTGCATCTGAAATTGTACAAAATAATACAGAATAGAAAACATATATTGATGCCAAGATCAATTAATTTTAACAGAATCGAAAGCCTTACTGATTCATATATTCCCACAATTGATCACACATAAATTTACAATTTTACACAGAAATCAAAAGTCTATTGTAGTGGTGATAATTCAATAGATATAACTAGTAATAATATTAGTCTTGGAAAAATCTATTGTCCAATTGGATAGGCAGATAATAACTTTGGGATTCTTGTCAATAATAAATTATAACTACAGTCAAATTTGTCGTCAATCTCGTGCTGCGGATCAAAACCATTATTGGCAATTCCTAATATAAATACTCACCAATTGGTTGATGCTGGAACCGATGATTCTACAAAAATGTATATGCAAATGTCAATATTTCTGTCGGTAGTTCGCAGTTGAATTTGAGTGATGGACATTTCGATTTAGGAATTGGTCAATAAAATTTCCAAAAAGTGAGTGGAAATATTTCGCTATTATTATCAGGAAATTAACCATGATCAGATCCAACATTAAGTCTAAATTCTACTACATAAGCATCCGCAATAGGAACATAAATTCCAATATAATTGACAGGGAAAACAGGCAATTCATCTTTGACTACAATCGATCAGTAAAATTAATTTGGCAGCAAGTTATACATCGATGATTAAGTGTCTAAAAAAATGAATGCTACAACAACACTCAATGCGATTGCGAGTGAAAATCCTGCTGATGGAAATGTGTCATTAAATACTAAAAAAATAACAAATCTAGCAACACCGACTTTCCCAACTGATGGAGTCAATAAATCTTATGCAGACTCATTAATTTCCGGAGGAAAATCATTCCCAGTTGGCTCAATAATCGCATGATATTCTAATAATATTCCCAATGGTTGGTTATTGAGTGAAGGCTAATCATTCCTACAGTCAACATATCCAGATTTATTTGCATTATTTGGATAAAATACAACCCCAAATTTCAAAGGATTATTCCTTCGGGGATTGGAATCTGCTGCAACACCAGTGACAGAAACATAAATAAATAGATAACTCGGTGACTTATAAAGTGATGCTTTCGCATTCATAATCACTAAGGAGGATTAACAGGAGTTGTTGTAAATGGAACATACGAAGATCTCCTGGCGGTCCAAATACTGTTCAAGGAACCTATATTGGAGTAGGTGAACCCGATCTTGTTTCTCCGTCATAATATATTCCAAATATAGGTGGATTTGAAACTCGTCCAAAAAACATAGCGGTCAATTATTTTATCCGTGCATCGATATCTGGCAATAGTTAAGTCAATATGGAGTATTTCCAATAGCAGGAAATATTAATATGACAAATCTTTATAAAATTACCGATCTCATTGAATCTACTTTGGTGACTGATTCTGCTACAAAAAATTATACAGACTTATAAGTGGCTACAAAATAATCACAGACATAAGCAGATGCTAGATATTACTTGAATACTCTGCCATTAAATTCTATCACAATTCCAACAGGAAATGTATCTATAAATTCTAATAGATTAATTATAACCTTTCTGATCAGATTTCAGGATAAAATGTTGCTACTCGTGCGTGGGTATTGGCAAATACTATTACAGGAACTCCTGGAAAAATACAAAATTCAACAAATACATATTCATCGTTAACCTGTGGATCAAGTGAATTAGTTTCAACTGTTGGATTAAATATGGGTCTCCAAAAAGTAACAGCACTATAAAATTGAACAAGTAAGAATGATGTCGTCAATCTTAGTCAATTATAAACACTATCGTTCTTGAAAAATGGCACAATGTAATTCCAATTATCATCAACAGCTGCTCGTTATTTTACAGGTAGTAATTCAGATGCAATAAATCTATCTGCAAATGGAACATTATCATCGTATAATTCTGACAGTAATTAATTCTATTCATACACATATGGCGCTTTATAAGCAATATTTGATAATTCATAATTACGTTTTGCTAAAAGATGCAAACATAGCACAAGTTCTTCAGCAATGTTTAACGCGGTTTATATAGATTCTTCAACAATTTCAAACGCCGATACAACACTAATTGTATAAAAAACAGATAGCAGCCCTTACACAAATGGACTTTAATTAAATCAGTGTAATATTACAGCACAAAATTGAACCGAATATCAAGAATTTTAACTTTAGTTCTGTAAGATAATCTTTCCGTAGTGATCAGACAAATTCCCAGTCATATATTTTTGGACCAAATTCACCGATTGATAATAGTGTATAATGTGACTATAAAGTAATAAATTCATCATCTGAAACTGGTGGTTACAATGGTGGACCTTTTATTTTGAATGGAATTCTTGGAAATTTAACAATCTATTCTAGTGATTCATCAAGAGATTATAAGAGAGATATTACACCTGTAGATTTGGATGGTGTCGTAGAAATGAATTTTGTGCATTATTACGACGATGAAAATAAGTGTGAATAGTTGGATGTATTCCTTGATGATTGTTTCAAAAATAAGTAATAATTTGGCACGATATTTGAAGATATTCCTGAGAGTTTTAGACAAGAAAAGGAATCAATAATCAAGTCAAAAATATAAAACTGACAGAAATAAAGGACGCATTCTTACAGTATCATTAAGTAGCAATTCGCGATTTAAAATCAACTGTAAACCAACAGTAATAAATCATTGACTAATTATTGGTTAGAATTATAGCATTAGAAAATAGATGAGAATCCATAAAAACTAGAAGAATAAAGCCATAAAATTCATAGGAATAAAAATAGTGGCACATAGATCTGTGCATCGGTGCAAAATAAACATAACTGAATCATTTTCAATAATTCCACACCTCAAATCTTAAGAGTGGAAATCTAATATTTTTATCTTATCGGTCTTCAAATCTGAAGACCGTAATTATTTATTTTTCATCAGAATTAAAATCGGGATAAAACAAAAAAAGACTTAAATCAAAAATGGATCTGTCCTTAAAAAGCTTTGAATAATATTTATAGAATGGACATGAAAAATCAATTATAGAATATACCAATAATAATGAAGAATTGAAATCAAAGAATATTTGTAGTGTTTGTTATAACACTTATAATTTTGAGTTATAAATTTATTCCAGCGACGGACCGGTATGTTATAAATGCTTTGCTCACCATTCCATTGCTAGTAATGGTTATAACTGTTATTTTTGTAATAGAAATTTTTATAATAAAATAATACACAGAGGCATCCCCAATAATTTAGTCAAAATTAAATTATGTGTATAGTGTAAAAATGATAGATGTTGTTACTCCTGTCAAAAGTGCAGTGAAATTGTCTGTAATATTTGCAAAAAATATTCGCAGTAGAATTAATTATAATAATTTTATTGTCAATCATTTTCCTATAAATTCTTTTTTGGTCTCACGGAATTCCGAGGGGCTCCAATTATTTTTGTTTAATATGTTGCTCGATTTCCAGCTACGAATTTTAGGATTTATAGCAATAGATATTCCACTGCTGAGAATTATCTGGAGCTGTATAATTTTTGTTAAACATTTTAGGATATATAATTATATTCTGCACTTGGAATTCTAAGGCCAGATTTTCAAAAAAAAATGAATGATCAATAAAATTAATACTCGCCCATTCATCATCCTAAGATTCATCCTAAGAATCCTGAGATAAAGTTAGACAGTTATAGGATGAGTTAGGATGCCTATTAAATTTATACTATAAATTGATAGTCAAATTATACTTAGGAATATGGGTCCTGCATTTTAGTTTCAAAAGCTAAAGTCTGATCCAAAAATGAGTTGTGTGTTTGTTATCATGTTTTTTGTTTTCGTTTTGACACTGATAAAAAAACGACTGTAAAAAATAATTGGTATTATCCGTAAGGGTTGGGTCACATTTTGAGTGGACCTCTTTTTATCAAGAATTATTATACTATTAATTTTGCCGTCCAATTTTAGACGGCTGAATATTTCTCGTTAGTAATCCGTTATCGGAATTCCGTCTACGGATTTTATTGTAGATTTTACCGATGGAATTTCAATCACTATTTTATTTGATATTTTGTGGTCGGAATTCGAGCCACGAATTTTACAGTGTGATTTATGCAAGCCCCAATTCGGGCTCACAGATAATAAGCAGTGTAATTTTACAGAGAAAAATAAATGAGGGTCCTTGGAATTCCAAGGGGCTCCATTTAATCTGCCGATGGAATTCCAGCTCCAGAATTTTATCAAAAAAAGATTCGGGTGTGTGCGCTGGAATTCGAGCGGACCCAATATATTTATATTTAATCGTTCGGTAGAATTCTACCGAACGATTTTTTTATAAAAAAAAAAGATTCATAGGTTGAGGATGAATTCCTATCAACCTAATTTTCAATCGTAGATAGATTATGCCGTTGAACAATCAATCATCATTTCACTAAAATTAGCTGTAGGCTATCCAACAATTTATTCATCATTTTCTTTTGTCTTTTCACTAGAAATTTCACTTTTGATATTTCATAGTTACCAAATACTTATAAAACCGCGTTAGTCAATTAAGAATGAAGATTGGGGATTAAGAATAAAGAAATTAAAATATAATTATTATTGGCGTAAATTATAAAGTTATGGCTAATTATTAAAACCATTGGCTCGAATAATTGTCTCTATAAAATAAACCAATCAGGGTGCGTAAATTTGTTTTTAGCCAATAATTATATATTTTTAATTTCTTTATTCATAATCCCCAATCTTCATTCTTAATTGACTAACGGGGTTTTAATTACTCATCGATAAGATGTTGTGCATCGATATTCTATGTTCTTTTTTTCTAGTGGAAAATAAGATTGCCGTCAGAAGTATACTGTTGTTATTTTAGATTTTCTACTTTCAAATTTTTATTCTGTAACTATTCGTTGCATAATTATTATGAGGTTCCTTTTTTGAAATTCAACAGATGTTAATCTTAATTTTATACTCATTATTTTTCACTTGTTTTTATTGATAATACAATATCACTAAAAATAGCAATATTTATTTTTATCACTTTTAATCATCGTGTGAAAACAAATAAACAAGCGATGGGAAAATTCCAAGTATAATAAATTCTATTCGATAAACATAAATTTTCGACAGATGTTGCAAAAAAAATGGCTCATTGATAAGAAATTCAAATCTTCATTTGCTGGTAAAAATACACCCGATGAAACTAAAAAAAAAAATAGATTTCGCTATTAAAATCCTAAGGAATAACTTTCATATATCACTGTTGAAATCCAAGATGGAATTCAATTTGTCATATAATATTCCTCGTCAGATTTAATGAAAAAAGAAAAAGTGAAAAAAGATAAAAAAAAAAAAGAAGGATGTATTGTGTCAAAATTGTTAGGGGGTATTAATCATGATTATCACGGTAACACTCTTCAATAATTTTTATAATTAAAAAATGATAATAATATTTAACTGTCAGTAATAGATTCAATCTTATTTACTGTTCATATTTCTTTTTGATACTTTTACCATATTTTAAAATCATCAGTTAACTGAGAAATTGGTTCTGGTAAATGATTTGATTCTTCAAAATCTTACTGTTCTTTTTACTGCTCTTATATATATTCCTCTCTCATTCTTTTTACGAAATATTCTTCATATCTTATTTTTTTCAATTCTGGATCATCCTAGGGTCTTGGATATTTGATTTTTATTTGATCCTTATTTATTGTCTCATCATTGTAGAGAGTTGTTGCCAATTCTAAGACAAATATATAATTATTGATTTCGCAACCATCTTCTTCAAGAAATAGTGCATGATCTTTTCTAAATTTATTTACAGTATTATTGTTTTTTGCCGTAATTTTTAGCTTTAGAATTGTATCTAATTTTTTAGAATTAGAAATGTTTCTAAACATACACAGACCAAAAATTTTAGGTTTTACATTCTATTGTAGAAATACATTTGAATTTGGAAAAATAATTATAATTATATTTAAAATATATTAAATTCGTGGCAGTTAAAGTTGTCCAATTTAAACGATCTTGGGCTCATTCGATAGAGAATTCAAAATTAGCTGGACTTTACTATTGGCGGTACTATTTTATCGCATCCAGAAGCGAGATAACTCGACTTTAATTAAACTCATCTAAATTCATTAAATTATACCCTCACATTAAAGCCAAGTTATCTCGCTCCAGGGATGCAATAAAATAGAACCGCCAATAGTAAAGTCCAGCTAATTTTGAATTCTCTATCAAATGAGCCCAAGATCGTTCAAATTGGCAAACTTTAACTGCCACGAATTTAATATATTTTAAATATAATTATAATTATTTTTCCAAATTCAAATGTATTTCTACAATATTGTTTTTTATCAGCGATAAACCATATTGATATTTTGTCAATATTACGCACTGTAAATTTAATTTCATTCAATGCTAAGAGACTATTAACTAAATCGATTAAATCATTGACATCATTTTATGTCTTTTATAGTTTAATATTTACAAATATTGATTTAATTTCTGTTTCGTTTGAAACTGATTTAATTTTTTTTAATGAAAATTATTGTCTCATTAATGTTGTTATTATTGTCTCCTGTTTTATAGGAATTCAGAAAGTCAATAATATAATATTTTTTTATTTTTCAAAAATGAGGAATGAATAAATCAATATAAAACAAAAAAAGAATGAATGATTAATGAGTTATTATAGTTATCACTTTTTCTTGGTGTCCTTCACACTCTTCTTTTTAGATTTATTTGTAGATACACCACTTTTCTTTTTTGCTTCTCTCAGTGCTTTCATTTTTGTGCCAAAAGCTTTCTTTTATTCTTCAGTCATTTTTGAACTTGGCATTTTGTTTATTATTTTTAACAAATTATAATGCTACAAGAATATTGATATTTCTTTTTCACCATCAATCAAAAAAGAAAAGATATCATATGACTAATTTTATTCATCACTGGAACTGAATAATATCTTCACATAATACTATAATACTGGTGTATATGGCATTAATTTCTTAGTCTCTTCGTTTGGCATATATCCATAAGGAACATAATAATTTGGATTTTTTGATATTCTTTTCTGTGAGCCCATGTTGTTTTTAATAGTTGCATTGTCATTGATTTATTGAATACTCCATAGATATATTCAATAACATTCTTTTTTACCTCAAGTTAAACTGGCATTTATATTCTTGGTTTTGAGGCAATTCACACGATACAATTTTATTGTCAGCGAAAGTTTAAAATGATTAATTCTCCATTGTTAATACATGATTAATCGCTTATACCTTTGGTCCAAATTTTCTCTACTAATTTTCCATCCTTTGGAGATATATATATTAGATTGCCATTGTTTTTGGCTCTGCGAAAATTCCATTAACAATATTTGTAAGAGTATAATACTAAGGGATCAATAACTTATTCTTTGACAGATATATCACCACTGAAGAATTTCATTCCGTATGCATCCATTAACTTATAAGTAAAAAAAACCATTAGTGCCTTTTAATAATCCTTGAGGAATGACATTTTTTATCTCTAACTCTCTCTTCACAACGAGACTGTCAGTATCTCCATATGCTGGTTAATCTACAATATTTTATGAAGGATTGATAGCCATATTGAAAAGCTGAATCATGAAGTGTGAGTAAGCTAATACATAAGCACCTATAAATCAACAGCGACTTGTCTTATAATTTTTGATTTATATTTTCTCTTCACCGATTAATAGATCTTATGTATCATTGATCATGAAACAATTCTTTAGCTTACTTTTTCTAAGAAATTCTGCACAGTCTTGTTTATTTTTTACTAATTATATCTTCTATAATCTATCTTGTTTTATAGATTACCCATAGGTAGAATATTCAAGAAATTTTACAAAAGATCTTAAAGCATCTCCTGATCCTTTCTTTTTAGTATTCATCTATGAACCTCCCTCTTTTATATACAAAAGTTTTTTATGTCAATTTTTTGTCGAATATAACACCCTTATTTATCAAATGAATTTTGCCATCATTTGCAAGTATCATAGGCATATGAAGAGAAGTTAACACTTTTGTTCTTCTTCCAAGAATATATATATTTTTACCGTACAATTCCTTTGGCAAATTTGAAATCTTACAGTTTTATCTTTCTGTAGAAAATGGCGCACATGGTTCTAACAAGTTTGTTTTCTCTTAAAAGTCACATTCAAAGATATTATAATTAGCACTATAAATAAATGCTATCGTGAGCCCATTAATGTTTACCGTAGGGATACCATACTTCATAGCAGCTGCATACATTCCCGAAATATCGAGATAATTATAATTGAAAATGCTGACATCAGTATTCCTACTCTATTGCTTCATTCTTGTACATGTTCTTCCACCATAGAGAGAAGATCTAATGAATTTGGCCCCCCCAAAAACACGCAGAAAAATTTATCCGATTATTTTTTTTTCGTAATTACGTATTTATTTATTTACGTAATTTAAAAATCTGAAAATATGTAAAAATGAATTTTAACAAATTTATTATGTCAATTTTTATAAAAATAAAGTGTAAATTATTTTTAAGTACTTTTTATAAATAACAATGATAAGTATGAAATTTAAATATATCTCCTCTCTGCAAATAGTGAATTTATTAAGTATTTTTAAAGTAATTATATTGCATATTGACTATTGACATATCATTTATATCTCAATCTCTAGACTTGAAAATTAAAGTCTTTTAGATATAATATATTTAAAAATATAATGGCAATATTAATCTAAATGACATATCTTAGATTTTCTTAAGTAATTAAATAATAAGATAGAATACTAAAAATTTACAAATTAATTATAATTAGTTTTATATTATAAATAAAATTTCTGTTATTTAAATATCTCAAAATTAATAAATAATATAAGCATAGCCCTAATATACGTTTTACAAAGCATAAATAATCATAGTTGCCGCATGTTGAAAAATTAAATTTATTATGCACTTAAGTATTAAAATTTAAGATAAATTTTGATGCATAGACTTATCTATAAAATAATTATCCTATTATTTTCCTATTTAAGTTTTTGAATTTATGAAGAGTATATTATTTTTTAAAAAAACTAATATACTTTTATATTAAACTATTATTTAAGCGGTCAATAAAATCAAAGTCAGTTAACGTAATTATTATCATACATAAACTTAAATATCTATTATCTTTTAAAAATAATGTTCATATAACCTTGAAAAATCAAGGACTTCAAAACTCATAATTAAGTAAATACTAAATAAATCATTTTATAAAATGTATTTATAAGTACCTGAATAAATTTATAATCTAAAAGAGTTCTATATTAAATTTAATCATTAGTTACTTTGCATAAATATTTAAAGAAAAAAATGATTTATAATAATTATTGGAGTAAAATAAAAATCTTGATTAGCAAGCTACTCATTTAATTAATTGAAAAATATTTGAAGAAAAAAATATTTATAATTACCTTAGTCTAGTTAAGTTGAAAATTATACTCAATTCCAAATAAAATCTTAAGTCTTAAGTTTACAAATTATGTCGATAAAACAATTAAAATTATAATCTTTTTTTATTTATTAGTTATAATAAGTCAAGATAATTTCATTAGAGTTTATAGTATTACTAATTTCCTTCTCATCTAGTATGTTTTTTTTTTTACATAATTTTACATTATTTTTATTCTTAGATTGATTTAATTTGATAATTATATATATATTTTATAATCTTTTAAATTTTTTATAATAAAAAAATAGATGGTTTAAACTTTAAATATTAATGAAATTTTATTTAAAAAAAAAACAACACAATTAAATAATAAAACTATAACAACTTTATGTTTAAATATTATAATGAAAATTGACATTATAAATTTGTTAAAATTCATTTTTACGCATTTTCAGATTTTTAAAATTACGTAAAAAAATAAATACGTAATTACTAAAAAAAAATAATCGGATAAATTTTTTTGCGTGTTTTT
>ARYC01018521.1:0-24339 GCA_000711775.1 Oxytricha trifallax
TTTTCTCTTCACCGATTAATAGATCTTATGTATCATTGATCATGAAACAATTCTTTAGCTTACTTTTTCTAAGAAATTCTGCACAGTCTTGTTTATTTTTTACTAATTATATCTTCTATAATCTATCTTGTTTTATAGATTACCCATAGGTAGAATATTCAAGAAATTTTACAAAAGATCTTAAAGCATCTCCTGATCCTTTCTTTTTAGTATTCATCTATGAACCTCCCTCTTTTATATACAAAAGTTTTTTATGTCAATTTTTTGTCGAATATAACACCCTTATTTATCAAATGAATTTTGCCATCATTTGCAAGTATCATAGGCATATGAAGAGAAGTTAACACTTTTGTTCTTCTTCCAAGAATATATATATTTTTACCGTACAATTCCTTTGGCAAATTTGAAATCTTACAGTTTTATCTTTCTGTAGAAAATGGCGCACATGGTTCTAACAAGTTTGTTTTCTCTTAAAAGTCACATTCAAAGATATTATAATTAGCACTATAAATAAATGCTATCGTGAGCCCATTAATGTTTACCGTAGGGATACCATACTTCATAGCAGCTGCATACATTCCCGAAATATCGAGATAATTATAATTGAAAATGCTGACATCAGTATTCCTACTCTATTGCTTCATTCTTGTACATGTTCTTCCACCATAGAGAGAAGATCTAATGAATTTGGCCCCCCCAAAAACACGCAGAAAAATTTATCCGATTATTTTTTTTTCGTAATTACGTATTTATTTATTTACGTAATTTAAAAATCTGAAAATATGTAAAAATGAATTTTAACAAATTTATTATGTCAATTTTTATAAAAATAAAGTGTAAATTATTTTTAAGTACTTTTTATAAATAACAATGATAAGTATGAAATTTAAATATATCTCCTCTCTGCAAATAGTGAATTTATTAAGTATTTTTAAAGTAATTATATTGCATATTGACTATTGACATATCATTTATATCTCAATCTCTAGACTTGAAAATTAAAGTCTTTTAGATATAATATATTTAAAAATATAATGGCAATATTAATCTAAATGACATATCTTAGATTTTCTTAAGTAATTAAATAATAAGATAGAATACTAAAAATTTACAAATTAATTATAATTAGTTTTATATTATAAATAAAATTTCTGTTATTTAAATATCTCAAAATTAATAAATAATATAAGCATAGCCCTAATATACGTTTTACAAAGCATAAATAATCATAGTTGCCGCATGTTGAAAAATTAAATTTATTATGCACTTAAGTATTAAAATTTAAGATAAATTTTGATGCATAGACTTATCTATAAAATAATTATCCTATTATTTTCCTATTTAAGTTTTTGAATTTATGAAGAGTATATTATTTTTTAAAAAAACTAATATACTTTTATATTAAACTATTATTTAAGCGGTCAATAAAATCAAAGTCAGTTAACGTAATTATTATCATACATAAACTTAAATATCTATTATCTTTTAAAAATAATGTTCATATAACCTTGAAAAATCAAGGACTTCAAAACTCATAATTAAGTAAATACTAAATAAATCATTTTATAAAATGTATTTATAAGTACCTGAATAAATTTATAATCTAAAAGAGTTCTATATTAAATTTAATCATTAGTTACTTTGCATAAATATTTAAAGAAAAAAATGATTTATAATAATTATTGGAGTAAAATAAAAATCTTGATTAGCAAGCTACTCATTTAATTAATTGAAAAATATTTGAAGAAAAAAATATTTATAATTACCTTAGTCTAGTTAAGTTGAAAATTATACTCAATTCCAAATAAAATCTTAAGTCTTAAGTTTACAAATTATGTCGATAAAACAATTAAAATTATAATCTTTTTTTATTTATTAGTTATAATAAGTCAAGATAATTTCATTAGAGTTTATAGTATTACTAATTTCCTTCTCATCTAGTATGTTTTTTTTTTTACATAATTTTACATTATTTTTATTCTTAGATTGATTTAATTTGATAATTATATATATATTTTATAATCTTTTAAATTTTTTATAATAAAAAAATAGATGGTTTAAACTTTAAATATTAATGAAATTTTATTTAAAAAAAAAACAACACAATTAAATAATAAAACTATAACAACTTTATGTTTAAATATTATAATGAAAATTGACATTATAAATTTGTTAAAATTCATTTTTACGCATTTTCAGATTTTTAAAATTACGTAAAAAAATAAATACGTAATTACTAAAAAAAAATAATCGGATAAATTTTTTTGCGTGTTTTTGGGGGGGCCCTAATGAATTTTTCCTCATAGTATTCATTGTGATAAATATGAGTATTTTATTTATAAGCTGCATTTCTACCAATCTTATTTCTATTCTTATCATATTTTTATTGAATGCAATCATTTGGTTGATTTGCCAATAAATCATATCATGCCATTGAACCCACAGTAGAAATTTTGAATACTGATGCGCCAAGACATTTCATTGATATATCATCGAGATATTTCAAAAGATGCGTCAATACTTTAGTATCATTCTTAGCATATACTTCAATTTATTTCAATAAATTGACTTTTCTATAGCACTTTATTGTGTATGTTTTATTATCATTCACCAATATATTATTCAGCGAGCTATTCAATATTTTATATAGATCTGATTATATGTGTAGAATGTATTTTTTAACCATCAATCATCTTATAACATTATACTGATTAATAACATTTAACATTACTTGCAAGCATATCTAATTATTCTTGTTATTTTCTATCGAATTAATATCCATCTTTAACAATATTAACAATATCATGCAATAAAAATACTATTGGCGGACATTCATTTTTGAATATATTTTTTACTCACCGAGAATATTTTTTGAAGATAAATAACGATATTTTAGCATATTAATAACAAAATCTTTATCACCCATTTTCATTTAATCAGTCCAATACGATTTACATGCAGAAGCTAATGATGAATTAGTAATCTAACATAGATCAAGAGTTGATAATACATATTCCCTTGATAGTATATTATAGATTCTAAAGATAACCATGCATGAACCTTTAAAAGTAGTGATCAATCTTTATCCTTCACTGTCAAAATCTTTGTCTTTTAAGAGTTCTTTATCAATAAAATATAGATCGAAATTGCCACTTTTGAAATAGATAAGAAATGGCATTAATTTTCTCTAATGTTTAATCTTTGCATTAAAGTGACTGCCAAGAGCTTTTCTATTCTCCTTAATCTTCAATACCTAATCAGCATATTCATTGATGACTTTCTTAACATATTAATAAGTCAATAATTATACATCACAATCCTTCTAAAAATCTGAATAAGTGACATTAGATTCTTCACCTTTATAGTAATGAATAATATGTTTGAAGTATGGTTTTAGTTCTATCATTCCATATTTATTGCTATAATTTGCAGTCTCAAAATCTAGATAGATTGAATTTTTATTGTAGTATTAGAACTAACACGGCTTAGGAACTTCACTCATTTTTATATCATCAGCCATAAGATTTCTTTCAAGAATAGATTAGTATTAATTAGCATCAACAAACAATTCTATATCAGAATCCACTTTTTGAGACATTAATTTTTTTAGTGTTTTGCATCTAAAGTCCTTGAGATATATTTAGTCAGAAGATCTAACACGGGACAACAATACATAGAGTAATTGATTTTAGAAACAAGTATCCAAATTTGATACCGCACACTCATCAATAGTTTTGCCTTAAGCTTTGTGAATATTGAGTGCATAGCATGTTTTAATTGGAATTTATCTTTTCAGCAGAAACTTATCTTATTCTTAAACAACTACGAATGGAATTTGATAGTTATTGCCATTAGATACGATTTCAATATACTACTCATCAAATTTAACTATAGTTCCTATTAATCCATTATACACACCAATATTAGCGATATTTTTAGTCATCATTACTTTCTCACCGATATAGAATTTATCGGGAGTTTATTTGCTTTTTGACAGTAATTAATTCTTGATTCTATTCTAAGTTTCATCATCATTTTCCATTTCTTCAATCAATCTTGAATTCAATATTAACTTCTATTCATAGACTGCAGATTCATTATTAACGAGTAATAATTTAGCATCCTAATTGATCTTTTAAACCTCGTCATTTTTGGATGAGAAATATACAACCTTTTATTCTTCGGATGGTTATCTGACATATTTAGCAAGATCTTTTACCTCTATCTTTTTATCTCTAATCAACTATAGATCCTATTAAAGAGACAAATCATGTGATCCCTTTACAATCTATAAGTCTACCCTAAGTGAGATAGAATAAATATCAGCAAAATCAATAGTATGAAAGAAATATCTTTCTTATATTTTTACTGGTGGGAGTGATTATAAATCAACTACAAAGATTAATTGTAGATTGTTTTACTGACAAATGATAAAATCTATTGCATTATTTAACCATCAATCATAGATATCTCATCAAAGAGCAATTTAGTAAAATCAGGCTTCTATTGTTTATAAATATTGAGCATGAGATGAACAGTTATACCATTTATAAGATGAGCAGCTTAACCAGTAGATGCGGTAATAAATAACTTATCACCAAAATGGAACTTTAATTCAGAACACATAACAGATTTACCGGTACCAGGTTTTCCATGAATAAAGATGATTCAATTCTCAGTCAATAATCTATCTCTAATTTCATTAAAAGTATTCTATTCATCTTCCTTAATCCACTCAATATTACTCTAATGATTGATTACTTCATTAGTGTTTACAGCTTTATCTATTTGCTTAGAAGTTATCTCCTTAATCGGTTCTTTGAGTAGTGTATAAAAATGCTCGTTGTGTAGTAATATTTAAGCGAATTTTTCACCACCAGCATTGATAATTATATCCTTTATTTTACCGTGGAATTGAAAGTAGATTCTACATTGAGTCTTATACTATTTACAAATGCTTTCACATTCTTATAACGATAATATAACTATATGATTAATACCTAATTTTACCCTCAATAAGTCAGTTCTATTTCCTGGTATCTTCTCACCAATTTAACTCATCAGTGAAACAATGAAACAATTATTATCCTTAGTTTTTACGGTCGAATACAATATCATTAACAGCGATACTAACTAAAGCATTATATTTAACATCACAGCCACCATCCATGGTTACAGTAATAATTAAAACTTAATTTACTTTTACATTGTTAATATTACTATCATATTCTCTCAAATAATCCAGAAAACTATCGAGGAAAAAGAACTCTGGCTTTCCGTTATCGAATGTAGCACTAATTCTAGCGATTTAATTTTGATGTAAACTACTGTTTAATTATTTACACTATCTTAGAGTACTTGAACCTATAGTTTCTTACCTCACAGAGATTTAATAATAATCAATTCCACTTTGTCTATGAAAATCGAATTCATGTCGTATCTAAAGCTCTTTCTATGAAACAATCGTGCGATTTTAAATCTTAAAACGCTTGGACTTTGCTAATGTTTCAAAGTTGATTTAATCAAGATGCTTAACACCCTATGCTTTGGAGGCTTATATTAATTTGATCTTTGTTAGATTTTATTTATAAAAAGCATCCAATTATGGTATTTTAAGCTTTTATAATTACTAATGATACATTTCTAATGGAATTCTATATTTAGAGACTTATGAGAGAATTTCGTCAGTATATGATAACTTAGTTCTAATTTTCTTTGGCATTTTCTGTTAATTTCAGATAGGAAAACAATGTTAATAATATAAACTAATATTAAAAATTAGTACTTATAATCACAGAGCCAGGAACATTGTTTTATCGTGAATTCTTATGAATTATAATATAATCGTTATAGTCTCTGAAACAGGTATTAAGTATGTGTATGCTCCTTGCAAAGTCATGTCCTAGAAGTGTTGCCGACTTAGTATCGAGGGACACACTGAGAACATATACATAAGTACTATAGGATGATTACAAATCTTGTATTCAGAAGTATTAAATTTTAGAGGCAGAATGGGCCCACTTAGTAAGTGCTATTTAAGTCACTGAGAATGATGAAAATTTAAGGTTCACTGGGACTATAAATTATTTTGGTATATGGTACATAGAAAATTATAGATTTTTATATTGATTGTAGTGTTATTGCGACAGCTTGAAACACCACTATACTCTCTAAATTCGTGGTGCGAAGAGCTCAGCCTTATCTTGACGCATCATGTCCCACAAAACGTGGATTTCTCTTCAAAAAATGAAAACACAAACAAACAATAATAGGAAAATTGAATAATACATCGATAAAAAATGCCTACGTTTTTAAGTTTTGTGGGGTATGAAGTGTCGTCAAGATAGGGTAAGCATCAGCACCCGAATTCAGAGAGAGAAATCTTGTATTTGACCAAATTAAAATTCATAAGTCAAGAACACCTTACAATTCAAAGTTTAAAGCCTCCAAATCTTGCTATTTAAATTTTCTAACGACCATGCTACTTCCTCAAATAGCTTATTTTAAATGTTCAAAGAATAGATCTCTTAAAAGGTATTGAAAAACGTTTATCATTCATCAAAGAATTGAGCAAGTATAATGCCGAAAAGCCAGAATACCTTTTAATTCCTAGTGCTATGCTTCCAAATCTTGCTATCGTAATTTTCTAACGATCTATCTTTTTCCTTAAATAAATTATTTAACATGGTCAATGAAGGGATCTCTTCAAAGGTAATGAAAAACGTTTTTTATTCAACTAAGAATTGTTCAAGGAAATTTCCGAAAAGCCAGAACACTTTCCAATTCTAATTTTTAAGCTTACAAATCTTGCTATTTAAATGTTCTAACGATCATGCTACTACCTCAAATAGCTTTTTTACATGTTTAATGAAGTGATCTCTATAAAGGTAGTGAAAAACGTTTATCATTCAACAAAGAATTGAGCAAGGATAATGCCGAAAGGCCAGAACACCTTATAATTCCTAGTGCTTTTCCGTCAAATCATGCTATCTAAATTTTCTAACGACTATGCATTTTCCTTAATTAGATTATTTTATGTTTTTTTTTAAATCCTATGTGTCTCTATATCAAGAAATTACTTTTTTTGTTTTCAAATATTTAATAGAAGATTTATTTATTTTTAAGTTTTTAATTCTATTCGTATTTTTGGATATTATTTTAGTCTCCATCGTTTGAATTTATAAGTTTTAATAGTATTTATTTTAGTCAATGGTTTATGTTTATGAATAAAATTTATGAATTATTATTTGATTTTTATATTTCTTATGTTTTGAGTTTTTAAGTTTATTTTGTGTTGAGTTTTTTGCCCCATACATAATTTAATAGGAATTTTTTTTTGAATTAAAATTTAAGGTATTAAATATTACATTTGTGATAGTTATCACATCCAAAATGACTCAATATTCAATGATTAATGGATTCTTCGTTAAATCCCGCAATTTAAACTGGACTTTAGTTTTATCATTATTTTTGAATCGTTATAGAATCGAGATATTTTGATTTTTAGCTAACTATTAAAAATTTTATAATGGGTTTTTCTAGTTTGGGAGAAGAGATAAAATCATTATAGCAAAAACAACTACCGTCTCATTTTTAATAAGCTGTCCAGAGTTTTTTATTGTCAGAGTTTGGAGATATTATCCAAAAATATAACTGAAAGAAATCAATGATTAATAGATTTTGATTTTAATTCATTTTCCAAATTCAATTGTATTCCTATAATTATAAACCTCTTCATGTAGATGCTCGTTAGAGATTCCAACTTTTTATAATTTATACTAAATTAACCATTATAATTCAAAAGAGCATTTTTGTATAAGGCCAGTTTATCTATTGATTTTTCGTCATTCATATAGAAAATTTAGAATTATGTATATTGTTCTTCTTCATAGTTTGATTTGATTTTCAATAAGTTTAATACTTAGTGTATTAATCTATGTGTAGTAAAATTAATTTATTTTATAAATTGATACTCTAACAAACTCTAACAATGTCTAACAAAATCTTACAATTAACTTATTAAACAAATATCATATTGTAATCAGTAATTCAAGTCACTTATAATAAAATTAATATAAACTCTAAAAAACTCTTACAAATAGTAACATATTATTAGAAAAGTCATCTTTAACTAAGCTAATGTTTAAGAACACTATAGAATAAATAATATATTTTTTAAGTTGTATTTAAAAAAATTTGAGGGACTTTTATAGGGCAAGTCATTTTTTCTAAAATTTTTGATAAAATGTCTATACAATCGTATGTTTATTTATCTAGTAAATTATAAAAATTTATCAGGTTATTATAAGACGGGATTTTATCACCAGTTGGTGGTGATTTTTTCCCCTTTAATTAAATTACAAGAGTTAAGTAATGTTTATAAGTCAATCTTATATGACAAATTAAGAGATGAAGTATACTTTATTTTAATTTTAAAAATGAATCTAACAAAGTTTATTTTACGGACAAATTAACTAATTAACTTGCAAATATATTAACAATACAATCATCTAGAAATCATTATAGTAAGATAGTAAAAGTTGATTGAGATTTTTTCAATGAAAAAATAAATTTAGAAATATTACTTCATTTGACTGAAGTGATTTCATTTTTGTCTAAAATGAATCTTTTATAAATTATTTGAATTAGAGTAAATATAATTTTCTTTATCTTTAAAATTATTATTTTAAATATCAATAGTTAATTGCTCATTTTAAAGGAAATCAATTTTTTAATAAAAGTTATTTATGTTTAAGTGGATAATTAATTGAATAAGACTTTAAACTAAAAACAATTAATTAAAGAAATTTAGAAGTAAATAGTTATAAATCACAAATCTCTATAAGTTTCATTTTCGTGTTTTCTAATGAATTGAATATAGTTTTTTTCATGTAAAATTTCAAAGTTAAATGATTATCATTTAAATTAATAGGTTATCTGCAATGTAATTAGCTAAAATAGCTTATTTTTGGTGAAATAATTTAGTAAATCAACTTTACTCATTTCTTTTAAATTATATTAATTTATTTATATTTTTAGGTACTCTACCGCATTTAGCCTGTTTTGCGGTAGAGTACCTTAATTATATTAATTATTGATTTATTTAAAATTAAATGCTTTAGATAAGTAAGAAATTTAGTTTTCCGAAAAAGTAATATATAATATGTTATAAAAATAAAAAGGAGAAAAAACTTAATATGTTGCTATATCGAGCAACTTTCCTTCAATAGATTATATCTGAAATTGAAAATATTATTTAATAATTATATTTAATTATTAAGTTTAAATTATATATTACTTTTTTGGAAAACTAAATTTCATACTTATCTAAAGCATTTAATTATAAATAAATCAATAATTAATATAATTAAGGTACTCTACCGCAAAACAGGCTAAATGCGGTAGAGTACCTAAAAATATAAATAAATTAATATAATTTAAAAGAAATGAGTAAAGTTGATTTACTAAATTATTTCACCAAAAATAAGCTATTTTAGCTAAATATTAATGAATATAAACTAAGATAGTATAATTTTTCTAGTTAAAGCATAAAATATTCTGTACTTTCTAAGCTTTATTTAACATTAGAATGCATAAGGGAAGCTAAACTATAGATAGTTTTAGAAATTAGATATGTTTTGAATTTTTGATTTTTAAAGAGCTAACATCTTAGAAATATTTATTTATATAGATTTTATGCTTGAATACTAAGTTGAATTTTTAGAACAAATGCATTGATTAAGAAATAGGAAATATATAGAAGTGTAATATTATTTTGTTAGAGTTTGTGAGAGTTTTTTAACTAAACAATTTAAGCATACTTTTTGAATGTAATTTTATACTTTTTAATATGCGGCCTAGCTTACCTCTGCTCTATAAAGGATATGTGTTTTAACATATTCAATATAACCATTTGTAGCCTGAAATCATTAGATAAAATTATAAATTTTTCTCAATTTTTATTACTTGCATATTTTGATATTAGTAACTATAATTTCCTTTAGACTTACAAAATAATTAACTTGATCATAATTCTTTATGATAACTTTAATTAATTTTTAAAGTTATTAGACTTTCTTAACCATCACATTATAATATAAAATTCACTTTTAATTAATTCTTAATATGCTTTAGTTTTCACTTATTTTAGCACGATGGGGTTTTGGGGTTTATTTATAAATTTTTCAAAATCTTATTTATCAATCATGATTTAATTATTTATTATCAAGCATCAAATATCATTTTTACTTTAAAAAAGATTTAAAATTTGATTAAAGAGTATGCTAATTATATATAAAAAACAATTAGTTTAGCATTATTTTTTTTTATAATAAGACAAATAATAAATTTCAAACTTTAAAATAACATATTATAAGAAGTTATTTAATATAAGGGGTTGGTAATTGAACTTGCTGCTAATATTATAATTGCCAAAAAATAAAATTTAAATGTTGGGGGTAGGAAACTTACCCCTGATTTTGTAATCTCTCCTCTTTTTCCAGGTTGTTGCTATTGTTATTGTTGTTGTTTATTTTGATACATCTTCTTAATCATTATGACGTTTTTAAGATTTTTTGATTGAGTTAAGGCTTAGGAGTTGTGGCTATCTTCGTTTAAATTCATAGTTTATTATATTATCTAATCTGTTCAGGTAAGAGTAGTTACCCTCATTGACTTTATTGAGCAGGAATATTTATAGCTTCGTTAATCAGATTTAAATTGATTCAGTCTGAATTTTAGTTAGTCAAAAATGTACCGGTTCAAGGAGTGTCATCTTGCATAGCCTTAGAATATTTCAAGGAGCTTATAGCCCATTTAACTCAGCTATTTATTATTTAAAAAGGTGTTTCATCCCTTGTGACCCTGTTATGAGATGCTCTTCTAGAACCTTGCTTGAAACTTCAATTCAAAATTTCGAAATTAAATTGCGCTATACAAAATTTTACCATTAATAAATACTGGTGAGTATTTGACATCGATGGTGAGTAAATGACACCATCGGTGAGTAAATGACGTCAATACACGAAATGATTATATACTAAAGTTTGAGTTGAATGTTCAGTATATGAAAATGGTTTCATGAGATTGTTATTTTTAATTCCTATTAAAGTTTAATCAAAATATTATTATAATTAGCTCTAAATAATTAATAACTTGCTATTTCTTTAATGCATACGTTTTATAATAGTTTTTATTCGTATTTAGTGTTGTCACTTAATAAATATTATAGATTTAATTACTACTATGATTCAAACATTTTATAATTTAGAATGTTTGTTTATTATTTTTCTATTTAATTTATAATTCAATTGATAATTTATATAATTATATTATTAATCCTAATGATAATAATTTTATAAACAGACACTATTTGATAATAAATATTTATAACATTTAAAAATTCTAGATTAAATAAAATTATATTTGAAATGCTATAATTATACTATAATAATATCTATCTTGACATAATTTAGAGTATTCTTTTATTCACGACAAGTTTTTAAATGCGATGATGTGTTTTATCGAATGATGAGGAATAGAAATCTTGAAATAATCTATATTGCTGGCTACTTTAATTGAATTTTAAGCTTATAGATTTCACATCATTTCTGGAATTTTAGAGCTTTACTATGATTTCTTTGTGAAAATTGAAGTAGGCTCTAATGATAAGAGAGAAGAAGCTGATATAAAACTCAGTTAGTCGAATAAGAATGAAGATTGGGTATTTAGAATAATAAAATTAAAATCAAATTATGGTAGGTTGAAATTTATTTTAATTTGGCTTAAAACAAATGAGAATTATTCAATTTTATGGTTTTAATAATTTACGCTAACAATAATTTTTTCTTGATCCTCAATCTTTATTCTTAATTAACTAGTGGTGTTGTAAAAAAATTTAAAAGAAGAGAACACAAAACTTTACATGACTACAACTTTTCATTTACTTACGCTTATACTTGCTTTCTTATCTTTAAAGAAATTGTCTCATATTGCGTTTATAACTCACATTGCAAAAGTAGATTATTTGAAATACGCAAACACAAATCTTCCAACAGCCGAAAGAATAACAAGTTTTATCGATTTTGCTAGAGACTGTTGCAAGTTGATGTCTGCAATGGTGTTACAGTAAATAGCAAATATATCTATGACTCCAATCTCTTCTCTTGAATTAAATTGATGCTTGTTGGGGCATCTTGCAACTATTCATGGTTGGGTGGCGACGAAATTAATGCAACCAAAGTGCATGTGTACTTCTTAACATTTTGCATCTGTAGGTAAAATGATTTCGATTTATTGCTGCTTGGATTAAACTTAATAAGGTTTAATTTCACTTTTTTATTTTTGTAGATTTTTAATTTGAGTTTATGGCACTATACTCAGATTAAGTATACTTTTAAATTTTTAAGAGACTAAAATAAATTTAAATTGAAAAATAACAACCACTTTATTCGCTAAAAAAATATACATTCATATATAAAACTTCAGTAGTATTTTTTAAACAAAATCACGTGGTTAATATAATATTATGAATAAGAAGAGATTTATTTAACGATCCTAAATACATTTTTATCTTTATTAATATAAACTAAAAATTAAATAATTTATGATTTCTATAAGTTTTGTGATTTGCCAAAACAATTTTGTATAATTATTTATCAATGTTTTAAGTATTTATTCAATGTATTTGTCTTTGAATATTTCACTTTTTTAATGCTCAATACTGTTTTCAACATGTCTAATCCATTATTATCTCGCATGTTTTGAGGTTATCCTATATTTTATTAAAGAATTTTCGGAAATATTATTGCTTATCCTTTGAGATTTTGTTGAATGTTATTAAGAAATTATCAAATTTAATTTATAAATATTTAAAATGATTTAAATATCAGACTAAGTATGAGTAGTGACTGATTCTTAATCAAATCATATGTTCAAATCCAGTTAATCCTGGCTTTTTAAAAAATTAATATATGAATAATTTTTTTAGTTAAATATGAATGAAATATGATTTGAAGAAAACGAAGACGAGACTAATGACAAATGAAAATTAGAGACTAATTTTGCCGCTTTCAATGAAAAGTACTTATCCTAACTGAACACTAAAGACGCTTTATTAGATCAAAACAATAATAAGTATTGCCGTCTGTTTTCCATCAAATCTGGCTGCTTAAAGAAGAAAAGGATAACTTATATCTATTATATAAATTCCATATTTAATATTAAATAAATCACCAATAAAAATATTAAATTAGTATACCTAAAGCTGAGAATGCTTTTATATGTATGACATCCAATTTCTTGATTATTATTGAATTACTCTTTTTAATCTAAAAATTTATCATTGTTATATTTGTATATTTATAAACATTAAACAATCTTTTCTATCAAAATTAAGTCAAATTAATTATAATAAAATAAAAGATGTTTAATTGGTAAATAGAGGTGACCGTTAAAATTAAAATATATTTTTATTAATTCTCATAATTATTATAATTTTGTCTAGGTTGCTTTTTAATAATTAAGTATAGAGCTACTACTACTAATACTACTACTACTACTACAGGGCCTTAATACAGAATTAAAAAGCAACTTAACATTTAAGTGATTTATTTCCTACTTAATAACATTAATCTAATTAAATTTTATTTTTAACTCCATTCCCCACTCAATCCATGCTTCTAGACGATACCCCAATGTCCTCCCTCAAAAAGTGCAGGTCTTCTTCAAACATCAAGCTATCGCCATTGGTCCTGTTTCCCCTCCTCCCCTATGAATATCATGCACCACGGCCACTCCCACTTCCCATTTCCCAAGAGTGATTGAAGAAACTAATAGAGCTGATGGGCGCTAACCATATTAAACCTATGATGATGAGGGAAACTGAGGATGGAATTCTAGGAGAAGAAAATACTAGCCTTCATAGACCCATGATGGAAAAAGAAATATAGTTCAGGATCATGGCGAGGGAGCTCTTCCCTCCCATCAACGGCAAAAAGGAATTAAAATATGCACCTGAGGACACTATTGAGGATTAGACGATGGCTGAATATACTAGAAGGCCCGACTCCACCCATGTCAGACACTAAGATTAATGCAAAAGCTACTACTCAGACTTAATTAATTCATCAACCTATAACATTATGAAGGAGTCTCCTGAATAAAAAGTAGTCGTTGAGCCTTTCGATACCGGCTTGAGATCAGATATGTTGGCTTAGGGAGTGACAGCTCCTTTTTACCAATAATCATCATTAAAAAGTCAGCCATTAAGGAAAAGTGAAAACGACCAAATTATAAATGAACAAATAAAACAATTCAAAAAATAACTATTTAGCTCAAACGATTTACACAATAATATAACTGCCCTCATTAAATAAAAAAAACTTAAAAAACAGCAAGTTTTAGATAGAGCTTTGCAAAGAAAATTTGTTATACCATCTCCAGAATAAGTGCATTTGGAGAGATATTATAAGCTCACCATAAGATTGATAAAGGAAGCTGAACGCAAGGAGTGCAATGCTTTAAGAGACCAATTACATTATGCAACCTATGGCTTACATGCAATAACTAAATCAAGGGAGTCACGGATACAGCAAGAGAACTTACAAGCCATATATGCTGCAAGAAGCTGATAAGGAGTCGCCTATTTCAGAAGAATAGATTTTACAAGCACACCAAGAATTGCATATTGAAGCCTGAGTGCCGTCTATTTGTTAAGCAAGTTCAAGGAAGGGTGATTGACGTGATGTAACGACTTTACAAAACTCCAGAAGAATCATTGTCAAGATATATAAGCACTCTATTCAGGGACACGTTATAAACAAATTAATTTTCAAAAAGAACTCTAAGGATAGTCAACAATGCGAGAAAGATTTAATAATCGAACATAGATAGCAGACCTCTTGGCAAAAATTGGGCCAACCACTATACTCCTTCCAATAAAACTTATTACCAGATCATGGGATAGTTAAAACTTAAATCATAGAGTTTATCGTTCATGAACAGTAGTCAGATGATTCGGCCTTCGCAGCTTGTGGTAACTCTAGAGATTAATTCTCTCTAACCAATTAATAAGTGGATGAACTCAAACCTGAAGGCAAACTCCGAAGTGAATAGCTTTTGTAGGACGCTGGTGAGAATAAAGATAGAGAATTAAACCAGAAGTTAGGAGCCCCAATGCCAGTAACCAGAGAGAATTCATTGTATGACTAAGAAATTGTTGCCATAATCGAGAATAGCAATTCTTTGCGATCTAAAATATAATCGATAGTTGAAATCCTTAAAAGTAATAGCCAATGCACAAACCAAAATGAGCTGTGGTGAAGTGACTTAGTGTCCCTAATTTTGAAATTTTTGAATGAATGGAGAGAGTTGGTGAAATCTAAGAAGCACGATTTACTCCAGCAATTGGTAAAACTAAAAGGCTTTACGGATTAGGGTTTATTATTAGATCTCTCCCCACTTGTTGACCCCTTATTGTTGGAATTCATTCCAAGAAAAGAGTGCTTGGTTAAACCTCCCAATATTTCCAAGTCAAATAAAAGGTAGAAGTGAGTGACGCCTAAGCAATTTATGCAGTAATGGAAGGCTATGGATTAACAGCTAAGGACCAATCTAATGATTGTTGAAAGAATAGTTAAATATGCAATCGTATATACTTAAGAAGACAAGCTTGTGCCCATACTGTGCCTGGAATTAATAACGAAGAACACTTACTTCTCATCTCAGTAGTTGAAGAAAAAGATTACAAACAAATTGGAGTCTACATCTCGCAATGTAAATTGGCAACCATGGGTGGTGACTAGAAAGCTTGCATTGTAGTAGGAGGTTTTGGAGCAGATGGAGCATCATTTATCTTATGTAATTAAAGAGGGCACTGTAAAGGCATCAACTTTGAGGCAGGCTGTAACTTGGTTAGAAATTCTACCACCTATTCTTGAATAACTTTCGCTCTGGTAAAATAAGGAAAGGAACCCAAACTTTACGATGGTAATGGGCAAGAGCAACGCGAACCAGTTACTTAATTCTAGAGCATTCTTACTGGAAGACGAAAACGGCAGAGATATAGTATATGACAAAAGTTTAAAAATTCAATACTCTACTTTCAAGCCAGGTAAAAAGCTAACGAGTCCTGCCGTGTCATAGCTAAATAACTTCCCTGGAAACAAGAGATCTCTGTCAGATGATCCAACAGCTAATGTTGGCTACGAATCCTAGTAGACTCAATGATTTGAGTCATTCCATGAGGAATTCTTTAAATCCTCGAATATAAAAAACTTAGAGATGTTGAGGTTTTAGTGAGCAAGCTAATCGTTATCACTCTCTAAGTATAATCTGAAAATCTGAGAACCACTCTACGCATTATATTTATGCATTTGCACTCAATTAATGTACTCATCCTGTAAACTTTTTTCACGATTTGTATTCACTATGACTAGAACTTCGCTCACCTATATAATGCTTAAAAGATAAAATTCATACTCACACCTAATTTAATAATTCCTAATAAAGTGTTAAAACACATGAGCGGTCCTCTCCTATCTTGTATATATTCAACATGCTTTAAATTTTTACTTTTGTATTAGTTGGTGGCCCTACTTAAGATAATAGCGTATAGTTTAAAACAACAATCATTAAGGAGTACAAATTCAAATTTTAGCAGAAAGATGCGGAAAAGAAAACTGATGGTTTATTGCTATTTACTATTGAGTATACAAGAGTCTTTTAATTGAGAAATTCAGATAATGTATTTTGAAATGAAATGAGTCATAATACTTTGCGTTATATCTCAAACACAATAATTTAAAGATGGTAAGTCACGCTTTTATACAAGTCACCATAATTGTCATATATTAAATTGTTGCTTATTCAAACTTCAACTTTGTAGGGGATGGTTCTCTTAATTGTTTCGTTGGCCAAAATTATCACTCATAACTGTTAAGCTTCGCATCATGCTCTTTAAGGCTACATTTATTGCAACTCTGTTTTCTGCCGTTTAACTTGCATAAAGAAGTCCTTCCTGTCATATCTCAAATGTTCTTCTTCCTCTTTAGTTTCTTCACACTCTTGGCGGGTGCGGCGGCGCTTCGAATTGGGCTTCAATAGAGAAGCGGCCCTGCCGTTTGTAGCTACACTTATATAAACACAAATACATAAACTTACAAGAAATCATCATACACTGATTAAATCTTCCGCAAATTCAGGGCGAAGCTGTATACCTAAAGACCGCTTCTCCACCTTTCTTTAAAACTGCTTTTACCTAGCCTAATTAATGATTTCTTGGAGCTAATCCGGAATAATGGTAATAGGATGTCTCCTATCCATTATCGGTCAATTTTCTTCCAGTCACGCGGAGAGGGCAAGTGGCTCATCACTGATTCATACTATTGCGCTAGATTTAGGAGATCGTTTATAGTGAGGCCTTCCAGCTATGGAATAGACGAAACTTTAATAGAAGTTCGAGTGATATACTGTGAGGATAAACAAATTATAATTTTAGAGTAACCTTACATTCTTGTCACCCTTAAGATCTCACTCAAGAAATAGGAATTAGTTGACGAGAGACTCGGCAAGTGCGCCAGGCAGTCTTAAGACAGGAAGATATATAAATCCTTTTTGCTTTACAGCTTAGTCTGTATGTCCAAGAAATTAATTGGCTATTAATTCATTTAAGCTAGTATATAGAGCTTCGATTATATTGACTGGAAATATAATTAAAAACGGCTCATGAATCTCATTGATTTGTGGAGGGGGTGCTTTTTTTGTTAAAATTCAAGCCATAAAGAACAAAATTCCTTTGAAAAGGAATTCCCTTTAGAGAATTTATATTAGATGGATAGGAATTATTTTAAAAACTAAAAGGAAAACCATATACTCCCAAAAAAGAACTGATAGAGAAATACTAATAAAGCTCAAGTATGCATTGGCAATAGAACTTCTACTCGATGGATCAACAACATGATTAAGAGTTAACTATTAAAACAATTAGGGCTAACGTAATAAGACCAATCAATAAATTATCAATGATGAGGCAACTTATAACATGACCCAATTAATATGGGGTCGTCTCAATCACCCCGAACTAGTGAATCTAAGCACCCATTCCATTAACTCCCTAATCACTACCAAAGATCAATTTTGCTAAGTCTAGCACCAGGCTCATAATATAAACAGTAGCTCACTCATAGATCCCAAATAAATGGTTGTACAAGAAGTTGAGCATTAGCCTGGACTCACCACTATGATAGGATTAACAGCTATTAGCAACCTTGCTGTAATGTCTCTTGAATATCTAGACCGTGTTGGTAATGGACTACTACAGGATGGTGACTTGGCAGTTTAAAGAGATCAACAATAATCACATGAGTTTAACACAATGGCAAAATATCTTTTTGATCAATATGATTTGAGAGATGGTATAGAGAATTACATGAATAGTAAAATTACACCAAACCAGAGACTCGCATTAACTCGCAAATCCCCAGGTCGCTTGAAGGCTCAAATAGAGACACGTAATCAAAAGATACTAAAACTATTCAAGGAAGGGTATTAATGCGCAAGTATCGCTGGCATCTTCGGCATTAAATAGACAGTTGTAAAAAAGATATTGATGCAAAAAGAGGTACCTTAAAGCTAAGCTACTATGAGTAAAAATGCAAAGAAATTAAATCCTAACTTTAATAAAGTAATACAATAAATAATAGGGAGTATGAGACAATCCGGAGTTGTAATAACTACTAAGATTATTAGGGAAGAACTCAAGAATAAATTCGGCTTAAATCTTTCAAAGTATCATGTCATAAAGTGTTTAAGGAATGACTTTGGCCTCACATACCATAAAGTGACTTAGATTACACCCAATCATAATACAACCGTTTCAAAGCTAGCTTGACAACTTGCGGCGTCTGAGTATATTCGTGCTCTGTATCGAGGTAAAATCATAATCAACGTGGATGAGACTATAATATAGAGCACAGATAATCGTAACTATACTTGGGCCCCTCCAGGAACTACAACTCTCTCGACTGCCTCCAGGAGAATGAGCAAAGTATCTATAACAGCTGCTGCTTGCAGCAACGGGTAATTGTTGTTTACCGTGAATAATGGAACAACTAATAGCTTGACTTTCATCCATTTTCTGATCTTGTTGGTGAGACACCTGTGTCTGCTTGACCCCTGGTGGTACACTAACTACCTGATAATTGTGGACAACGCACCATACCACAAAAGTTTCGTCGCGTTAGATGCTATAAAAAAGTTGGGCTTGCCAATTCTATTTCTTGGCCCATACTAGTTTGATCTCGCACCAGTTGAACAGGTCTTTCGTTGCATCAAGTAGCGAGATCTGAACGAAAAGAAATGCCCAGTATCAACAAAGTAATTATTCATAGGCAGTCATTTATTATTAGGAGGCAGCTCTCAAAGTATATGCAGCAGTTGGCGTTCTAGATCTCAAATATTGACATGACTTGGCTCGAAGCTGCATTTCAAAGAGCCCTTATAACAGCATTAAAACACTTGAGTTTGTAAAACGTGTGATGGCTTTCTAATTGTAAGTATTAATTTAGTCACCTTGCTAGTCCTTGTAGATTTCAAAGTTTCTTAATATGTCTCTAACTCGTCATCTAGATCACTTGCTTGTCCAGGAGATGAGAAGTCACAACAAACATGGCTCATCTGTCGAATGATGCTAAAACTGCTCAAGAATGATAGTAAATGGCAAAGTTACGTTGGTATCAGTATTCCCTGTAAGTTTTCGTTAATCCAATAATCAATCCAAATATTTAAAATCAAACATTTAAAACTGGTTCCAATATTTGTCCGCTTAATCCCTAATCTGATTTATTTTTAATTTCAGATGATATTAATTTTCATTTATAAATTAGAGTTTCAATGAAAAAGGTAAACAGGAAATTATCTAATGCTTCCAAGGGCTAAAGTATATAACAACTCAAGCAAGAGCAGCTATAATATGACATAAGCAAGATACTGGATGCGCGCAAGTCGGAAAAGGGGTTTGAATACTTGATTAGATGGGAAGGGTATGGTCAAAAGCACGATAGTTGGATACCTGAATCTAATTTAGTCGGGGAATGGGCAATTGATGAGGCAGAGAAATTTTTAATAGCCAAAAAATCTGAACTGATGGATGTCAAAATCTATTAACAAAAATGCACCGCACGCCTTAAAATTCTTTAAAATGGCAAGTATGTTATTCACTACAACACAATGGCAACAATATCTGATAAAATCTAAAACTCTGTGAATAAAAATGCAACCACTTTAACTCCAAATTTTAAGCACTGTAAAAAACAAAATTTAGAAGTGATAGATGAATAAGAGAATAGGGACAACACATTTTAAAATGTTGTAAATGACTATGAAAATAATTAAGATAGGAATTCTCTGTAAATTATACCGGAGCTACAGGACTTCTAGTGCAGTTTCCTCAACTTTTCAAGAGAATATGAAAATAAGTTGACCTACTAATATGACAATTTTTAAGGCATCGATTATGGCTCAATGATTTATCAAACAAGGGAAGAATTCGTTCAAGGGGCGTACAAGCAGATTTTGAAATAATTTAAGACCACCCAATTGTATTCTGAAGAAGTTCAATAGTTGCCTCCACATGATATCTTTAAGAAGGCATGCTGGCATCCTGGTAAACAGGACTAATCTACTCTCACATGTTTTATTACTGCAAGTAATATGGTTGCTGGTGGAGCGCTATTTGATTCTCCTTAGAAGTTTCATGCACTTTACGAATCAAGAACTCACATGTCTAATAAAAGGAAACTAGAAATGCCATGGGAGGAAGGTTACTGCTACAAGAACCTTCCCTATCTTTTCTACGACCCAAATATAGATTAATGGTACAGCCCAATTTTTGCACGTGCCTTCTCGGGAGTTATCCTTCGTAATATGAAGGCAAATATACACTAAGGGTGGTGGGGTCTCTTGGAGACCGATAACCCGGACAGCAAATTCATAATTTAAATCATGGTGAAAACAACATCACTTGAAAATGGATTATAGAAGACCCAAGATCAGTGCCACGCAGCAGCCGTGGTAAAAGATGCAGACAAGTGGTGGCTATTATTCTGCGGAGGAAGGCCCAATTGAAATTACCCCTGAAGGAGATTAACTCATGCAATGGTACCGCGGAGTATATTATATTGGTATGCTGGCGATTCGTGTAGATAATCCCACTGCTGAGAAGAGAAAGGCTTTTAAACGAGAATGGTATCGTTTTATGAATGGAGAAAAGGTGGTTAAGCAAGGTGGCAACATGATGAAAATTAAGAGCAGTAGAAGGAGCTTGCGAAAGGATCGGAGAACTAATCCTCACAAAAAAGGCAATAAATAACATAGGAACAACAAGCAAAAAATACCGTAAACCACTCCAAGAAAATCAAGAGCATAATAATTAATTGGTAAAAGAGCTGATAGAGGAAGAGAAATGGATGCAAAGACAGCATTGTTTGACAGCACACAAAAAGCTAGGCAAAAGAGATAATAAATAATTGCTAGTTAAGAGAGAGTTAAGCGAGAAGCTATTCACAATAACCAGATAAACATCATGGAATAAACAAAGTACAAGTTAGAGAAAATGTAAAGTACGTTGTAACCATAAATAAAATGAAAGTGATCCCATAACCAGATTAGATATTGAAGTAAGTGGTTGCTCCTGACAAGGACAGAGATATTATTAGTGCAGCCTTTTCTTGGGTGGTCCTCCGTGATCCAAGAAGTAGATTGGACAACTTCAAGACAGTGATTGCAAACGAAATGGGGCAAGTGCAGCTGGAGGAGTCAGCAATTGAAGAAGTTGGAACCAGAATCTCCTAGGTTGAAGATAAATTCGAGAAGATGGTGCTATCGATCGAGTAAAATCTCTTCAGCTTCGCTTGTAAAATGTTAGAAGACAATCCTCCATCCCCTAAACTCTAATCACAAAGGTCAAGAACAAGATACCACAATAATTGGCTATTGCGCTCTAAGGGCGCTTCGACGGCGATATAAGGGGGCAAATGAATGAAATGACAAAGAACGGAGATCCCAGAAAGATGCCCATGGAGTCGGAGTAATTATATCTTAATATTATGAAGACAATCAAGAAACTTTGAGACGTAATATATTTTTTCCTTATAAATAAATGAATTAAATGTTTATTTAAAAATCATTCTCACTTTATTTAAACATCTTTTATATAATTAACAAGATTAATGGTTAAGATCTTTTTGAATTCTAATTCATAATCCTCTATAAACATATTAGATTTAGTTATTAAAAATGAATGTTTAATAATATTATAATATTTTATTAGAAATAAAAGCATTAACCGAACTTAATCATAATTTCATTACACTTATATTTAATTGAATTTACAGCGCTAGTTCATTACTTTCAACCATTTTCATATCCATACTATTTAATACTTTAATTTGATGTAAGTAAATTAGCAATATAAACACAATCCTTACCTCAATACTTTTATATAACTTTTTTTTCGATGTAAGTGAATCTTTATTATATTTATATTATAAAGATTTAATGTTTAAATTTTCAGAAACACTCATCACAAGAACATAACTGTATAACAATTTCAATTACTGCTACTTTGAGTAATTTCTTGATTAGTGATGGAGTTGATGGATATGCATGTCTTATTAAGACATAATCCAATCACTCAAGTATTATTATTTCCTTATCCTTCTTTGATAATAATCTGTGCTTTCATAATTTATTAATGTTTAATCAGTTGGCTAATATGCTGACTGATAAGCCTGCTTTCATATTATGAGTAATTGTTGTGATTGCCTTGCTCACTGAGTTATCTCATATGTTTGCTCCTACTTGCATTAGTGGTGTCAATGAAAGAGGGTTTAAAGTAACTTTGTGATTATTGAATAGGATATATGCCAATACTCAACTTTTAGGACAAATTATTATATTATTTAGATTTTAAAGGAATTAAAATAAAAATTCATAATATTTTCACTAATTTTTTGCCGCACATTTGATAATGCTTTTAATTGGATTTTTGATATACTTGATATTTTAAAGTTCCTTATTTATCCATATTTTACTTTCAATTTATTCATTAATATAATGATAAGTTAAATGAAAATATTTTAAATCATCTTACTCTAACTAGATCATTAAAATTCAATTTCATCGTTGAAATAAAGCTTTTTAATCAACATCCTATCCTATTCTTTTTTTAACTTGTTATTAAAATTGCAGTAATGCATATATTAAACATTCAAATCAAATTGAACACTTACAGATATTATTTAGTGGATTCAAAACCCCAAAACCCCTTAGTGAGGTTTATAAGTGCTTTGATTTGTAGGGAATTTGTTAGGGGTTGGGGTTATTAATAGGTTTTAATGTGAAATTTATAGTAAATGTATTTAATTTAATCACTAAAAATGCACTTTTGGATCATGTGGGAGAGGTCTAAAGTTTATTTTACTTAACCACAACTCTATCTTCTCTAATGTTATGTCTGATCTAGAGTTTGGTTTTGAGATTATTGATTCTGCCATTTATTTTAATGATTGAGATACTCTGGTTTTGTCTATAAATTACTTGATTCCTTACTTAGCATCTTTCTCACACCTTGTAGAGTAGTAATCATTCCGAGGCATATCGCACTCTATTATTATTGCTGCTAAAGCCCACATATCCCATTGATAGTCTCCATCTCTCCAGTCTTCTCTTTCAGGATAATAGCCTGGAGTTCCCATAACACTTCCTAGCCTTGATACTTCCACCCTTAATGCTCTGTTGAAATCAAAAATTGTCACTCTTACAGGAGAGAAGTTTATCATAATATTCTCAGGTTTAAAATCTCTATGAACAAAGCCTAACTTATGAAGCTCTTATATACCTTGTAAGGTTTAAGTTGCTATCAAAGCAAGCTACTTATGATTCCTTTGATCAGTAATAAAACCTCTGAGGGTCATTTCATAGAGTGGGAGTCTGAAAGCAACATGATCCTTCGCAAGGAGAACAGCATCTAGCCTGATTAAGTAACTACACACTTTAAATTTTGCTTGAGTGAGTACTTGATACTCATTTGTGAAATCCATCTAATATTTATCATCACTTAAAAGATACTTGAAGGGATACACCTTGTATGCATACTGATGATCATTGATAACTGTCTTATCAAAGGAATCTTCTAATATAAGGTAGCTTTAAAGTGAAGTGTCTAGGTCAACTTAGGCAAGAACTGGAATCTTTTAAATTGAATTTTAATCATAATCTTTGTGATTTCAGATGCTAGTAGGTTGCGTGATTTCCTCACATATTCTGATTCACAAGCTTGTT
>ARYC01018522.1:0-13070 GCA_000711775.1 Oxytricha trifallax
TCAAATCATAGTTGTTTAAATGTAGGTATTCCTTTGCTCTATTGATTTTGACGCTATCTTGGGCTCCCTTGTACTCAGCTTTAATGCCCTTCACTTTGCCGCCCTCATAAATATTAGCCTTGGCTTCAAGATTTTCAAAAATCCGATCACCCTGCTCAAGAAGTTGAGCTAACTATTCATTTGAATTATCATTCCTTAACTCTAATATAGGTGCCTAGTAAAGGAAAAAAGCTTACCAGGGCTTCGTTCTTCAATCTATAGGGGAAAAGACTCAGCAAGCTGATCCCGCTCTTGGGCTGGATTCATGGTATTTTTAAATTTTGATTATAGTATTATATACTGGATTTTTTAATTTAATAGGTGGATTATTAAAAAATACCACTGGATTCTTCAAATTTACTATAAGAAAATCCTCTCTCCTTCACTTATCCAGTGGATTTAAAGAGCTACAGCCCGCAAACCAGTTCAAATGCATTGCTTATGTTAATACCAACATATAAAGGTGAAAAAAGTAGGCTTGCAAGAAATGGCGGACCCGCCATGGGTCTTTTGAGTGCTGTTCGAGTCTGGCCTCATTGAAAATTGGCTTTTTGGAAAAATCGAAAAATCCGAGGGCCTAATGGTGAATTCAACCCTATACTGTTCATAACGTACATATAACCAGTAGAAATGTGCAGTGAAAGTAGAATGGAAAGCAAAGGCACTCGTTTTCGAAAATCGAGGTCATGGTTGAAGGGGGTCCAGACTGGCTTTGGATTCTAGACTTCAGACTGGATTTTAGAACCTATAAGAGGGGGGTTTATACTAAAGTTGAATTTTTGCAAAAAGTAGTTGGGAAAGCTACTGGATTTTATGGACATATGGACTTAGTATAGTATAAGGAACACTTTCAACAATATATGATCACTAGAACACTCAAACTGCAATTAGCAGCATTCTTAAAAGACTCTCTTTCTAAGACTCTTGAATTGGCCCTCTCATAATAAGTTAAATTGTGAAGTTTGGAATTTCGCTATTTATCGATTTTAAATCATCACTATACCAACTTATAAATTTATCACGCATATATGTATTGGGGTTTATATATATAAACCCCAATACATATATGCGTGATAAATCTATAAGTTGGTATAGTGATGATTTAATATCGATAAATAGCGAAATTCCAAACTTCTCAATTTAACTTATTATGAGAGGGCCAATTCAAGAGTCTTAGAAAGAGAGTCTTTAAGAATGCTGCTAATTGCAGTTTGAGTGTTCTAGTGATCATTTATTGTTGAAAGTGTTCCTTATTCTATACTTCGTCCATATGTCCATAAAATCCAGTAGCTTTCCCAACTAATTTTGCAAAAATTCAACTTTAGTATAAACCCCCCCTCTTATAGGGTCTAAATCCAGTCTGAAGTCTAGAATCCAAAGCCAGTCTGGACCCCCTTCAACCATGACCTCGATTTTCGAAAACGAGTGCCTTTGCTTTCCATTCTATTTTCACTGCACATTTCTACTGGTTTTATGTACGTTATGAACAGTATAGGGTTGAATTCGCCATTAGGCCCTCGGATTTTTCGATTTTTCCAAAAAGCCAATTTTCAATGAGGCCAGACTCGAAAAGCGCTCAAAAGACCCATGGCGGGTCCGCCATTTCTTGCAAGCCTATTTTTTTCACCTTTATATGTTGGTATTAACATAAGCAATGCATTTGAACTGGTTTGCGGGCTGTAGCTCTTTAAATCCACTGGATAAGTGAAGGAGAGAGGTTTTTCTTATAGTAAATTTGAAGAATCCAGTGGTATTTTTTAATAATCCACCTATTAAATTTAAAAATCCAGTATATAATACTATAATAAAAATTAAAAAATACCATGAATCCAGCCCAAGAGTGGGATCAGTTTGCTGAGTCTTTTCCCCTATAGATTGAAGAACGAAGCCCTGGTAAGCTTTTTTCCTTTACTAAGCACCTATATTAGAGTTAAGGAATGATAATTCAAATGAATAGTTAGCTCAACTTCTTGAGCAGGGTGATCGGATTTTTGAAAATCTTGAAGCCAAGGCTAATATTGATGAGGGCGGCAAAGTGAAGGGCATTAAAGCTGAGTACAAGGGAGCCCAAGATAGCGTCAAAATCAATAGAGCAAAGGAATTCCTACATTTAAACAACTATGATTTGAGTATCCTGTTGTAGCAGGAGGATTTCAAAGGCTATTAAAAGACATGGGATTTTAAGAACGTTGTGAGAAAGTTTATAAACAATAACAAAAACAAGAAAGCCAAGAACAGCAGTGATACCAAGTCACTGGTCTCTGAAAATCTTAACCACTCCCTCTCAAACGAGGAAATGAAGGTGAGTGAGTTCCAGACTACTGTGAGCTTAGCAAGTGAATCAATGCAAGCTCTAAGACCCTTACCTTAGCTGGTTATTAACTATGGCTCAATCATTGGCCATGAGATGTTGGTCAAGCAATTTGAAAGTTTCAAATAATCAAATTATTAATAAATGGAACAGATCCTTCAAGATATAATGGCCCGCAACACCCAATCACTCTTTTCGTTCCTTTAGCACTTTGAGATGGCAAATGAACCTAAGTGAACCAAGGGCTCTTCTATTTAATTACAGAGTTGATCTCAAGTAACTAAAAGCTAGACTAAAACTCCAAGGCTCGTATCTTCTTGGCTGCCCTCAGTTACTATACAGGGGAAAAATATCAGCCAGAAGAGAACTTAATATAAGAAGCAATTCTCTTACTTATAAGGTCACCCAATGCTAGACAAGCTATAGGCTTAGCCAACTTGGTCTTTATTACTGAGGCAACATGTCTAAGTAAGCAGCTTGCTATAGTCTTGAAGCTAAACGACTCTAATCCAGGCATCATTCAGCTTTTGGCTTAAACATGGCACTACTTTTCAATTGACCCTTAGGTCATCAAACTAATACCAAATTCCTTCTTTATAATGAACGTGCCTTTTTTTTTTTTTTTTTTTTTTTTTTTTTTTTTTTTTTATTTTTTTTTTTTTTTTTTTTATTATCTTGCTTAAGCAAGACTGTGGATTGAACCTTATAAGAGACATTCCTGTATAGTATACAGAGTACTTTGTAAGAATATGTGCCTTATGCTCTGCCCCTAACTTAGAGTCTTTAAAAGACTACATATCTTCAACAAGGGAAACCTTCTTATAAAAGCAAGAAGTCATCGACAAAGTCTCAATGGTGCATTTTATGAAAGGCCTTGCTTCAAGACTGCAAAGCAGAGATCAATAATGGTAGGGAAGATTGAACAAATCAGGAAAGTATAGTAATTGATTGTGAATGCGCAAGTCGAGAAAAATGTATAGTTAAGCATTCACACTATTGACAACTGTCTAAACTGTGACTTCTCTGACCTTGAAAGAATAATGCAATTGCCAAGGACTATGGAAGCCTTCTCTGAAAAGGCTGTTAATGACCTTCTTTAGCTATTCAAGAATGAGAACTTATAAAACCAAGAAGCATCCAGATTCAATAGCAGGTCTCCAGAGGAACTCTTAAGAGTAAGTGCCGAATTAGAAACTTTGGAGTAAAATTTAGGCTTCAAATTCTACTGATCTCAGGTCTTATGTTTAAACTATATCTGTGACAACCTTAACAGCAATCACTTCATTCATTTTGGTATTGGCAATGGGAAGACCCTAATATGCATTGCTATAGCAATCCTTATTGCTCTTAAAACTTAAAGATCAGTCTTTATACTCAGCAAGAATGAGCACTTAGTGCAAAGAGACTTCAAACGATACTAGAGAGTCATTAAAGCAATGTAGCTTAATTGCAATCTAAACTACTTTGCCAAAGATACTGGCATCTATTTCTACACTTAGCCCTAATTAAAGAAGATGCAAAAGAACAGCAAGGCTGTGAGTGTATGGTAGCAAAGCTACGTATTAGTGGACGAGTACGACTGGATTATGTTTGATGGCTCTGTTGATACTATAATCAACTCTCTTGAGTACTTTCAGCAAGCTCATAAAGTGATAGGATTTTCTGGAAGCAATCTCTCTTTTACTGAAGAGAACTGTTTAAAGCTAGCTTTCAAGCTACACCTGTAGTATTTCCCACTCTTGATAAACTATAGGGAAATAAAAAGACTCAATACCCGGATGTGTTTGTGAGCACTAATTAGAGTGATTACTTGGCTAAGATCAAAGAAATTATAATAGAGCAGCTAAGCACTCCCCAGTTCTAATAGTGGCTTCAACTAACTATAATGCAATAGAGATAGGCCTTTTGAGATCGGGCTACGACTTCACAAGTTTAAGCAGATGGCAAGCCGCCAATATCGAATCCATGATTGAAGGCAGATACTTAATGAAGAATGCGAAAAAGGAATATGGAATATACTTGATGAATGAAGCTCATGGAAGAGGGACTGACATTCAGACGAATGATGAAATCAACTAGAACGGAGGTTCTTACCTCATCATCGCAGATGTCTTCTCTAAAAGGTCTGAAGAGCAGATTATATGAAGAATTGGAAGACTTAATACTAAGGGCAGATGCCAAAGAGTTTTGTATAGAATCAACTCCAAAGATAGTGCTGAGTAGCTTCTTTAAGTAGAGTAGAATGAGATCGACCTTATATTAGACAAAAAGTTCAATGAAGTATAATTTAATTTGTAAGACAAATAAGAAGCTATTGATATGGATATTAATCATCAAGCAAAGGAGCCCGAAGTTCCTTCTGAATAGATTATAGCCATCGATCATTAAGTTGCAGTTGTAAAGGCTATAGTGGAGAAGTAGTCGAAAAAGTAGAAAGTTCTTTCATAGGAGCCAAAAAGGATATCGAGGAAGCAAAGAAGCCCTCTGAAGAGGAAATGAAAACTGAAGCTGCGGCTGAAGAGCCAGACACTCAAAGTAAATTAGGGTTCTATTAACCTTCTATCATAGAATTCATTGTAGAGAAGATGAGCCAGAACCCTGTGCACTAAGACAAGCCTATTAGTGAAGTTGAGAAAATCTTCAAAAACGGCGTGAGGCGCCAATATGAGGAGATCACTTAAGAGCCAGGCAGAGAAAGATCGAAGAGCAAGGAAGGAAAGAAATAGACTAATAAGAGAAGTAGGAAGGCTTATGAGAAGGCAGAGCAGATTAAGGACTTAGTTGAAAAGTGAGTTATACTTGTAAGGAGGAGTTGCAGAGACAAGTCTTTTAGTGAAACTTACAAGGAGCATGAAGAGGTCGAAGAAAGTATGGAAGCCTGGTTGAAGAAGGCTTCAAATTAAAAGAGAAACTTGAAAAGTGATATAGACCATAGGAACCCCTAAAGAGAGGGGTTAAAAAGAAGATGATTTTAAAGCTTAATTTCTAAAAGAATTCACCATATTCTAACTCTTTCTATTAGTAGTGTTCAGAGAATAGATGAGAATAGAGACCAGCAGAAGTCAAAGGCTGAAGTTCTGCACCTGCCCTTCCAGATTCTGAGAGCCGAAGTCTTGCATAACTTGCTCCTTCATTTTGCGTAAGTCAAGTACTTCACTTTCCAAGTTATCATGCTCTTGCTTCAGCCTCTTAGTTTCTTATAGAAAGAGCTGCCTGTCTGACTTCAAGGCTGTCTCATAATCTTTCACCTCTTCAATTTCATCTCTTGTTCTCTTTCTTTTAGATGAGTCCTTCATGAGATTCACAGCTTTGCCTCTCTCGGCTACAAAGGAAATGTAAAGAGAGTAAACTTACTGCTGAAGCTGAGGCATCTAGAGAGTGCGTCAACAAATTCAGGTCTCATTTCAATGACTAGGTCTCTGCTTTGCTCAAGCCTATCTTTCCGTTAAAGCATTGCATCGTGAATCATGTTGGTGACACCGTCGGTGTCCAAGGCATAGAGCAAATCACAGATCCATTGCCTGTCTAAGTGGACCCAGTCTCGCTCATCAGGAAGAAAGTTGAGTAGTCTGGGGATGTCTCTCGCATAATGAGGAAGTCCTGGACTGTAAGTACCTCTATGTGAGGCACTGCGGACACTTTGACGTCTTCTCTTCTGATGTACTAAGAAGACGGTTACAATTAAGGAGAGATGCTTACCTCCTTCTTTGCTCTTATGATGGACTTGAAGAAGTAAATGTTGGTTGAATCAGGCTTGGGTAAGAAGGCCCGACAATCCTGGGTGAGAAAGTTGTAGAGCTCTTTCTTACTTTTGCACTTCTAAGCTAGTTCTTAAACATTTATGCCAGTAAGTTACGCTTGGTTCATTAAATTCTAATAGGAGGGTGCCATCAGCCGTTTTAAATAGCCAAATATTGGCTCATGAAGACAGCACTGTTACTATAATGAGATAGTCATTTTCACTATTATGAAATGCCTTCAGCATGATCCGATTTCCGCATGCGGATTTCCTACCAGCACCAAAGTAATTCATTATTAGGAAATTAAGCACTGAACTTATGGAATCAGGTTCTAAAAAGAGATAGTCTAAGCTGGTTGAATTTTTCCAATAAGAGGAAGAAGATAAAAGCTCTAGTAGTTCAGATAGTGAGCGAAGCTCAATTAGTGAAACAGATGATGAAAAGCAATACTGCAGATGACATAACAACCAATATGTTATACTAAAGGAACATTACAGTGCTGATGTTGAGATAGAGACTGTAAGTAAAAGAGAGATGCTTAACTACTACTATGATCTGGAAGATTCATTAGAATCTTTGAATTTCGAAGGCTTTATTATTGATCCTAAGGAAACCTATAGAGTAAGTAAACTAGGAGGATTTAAGGAATCGTTACTAGATGGCTACTAAATATAGACTCTTGGCCAGATCACACTTGAGATCTACACTGACTATACCTAATCAGAATTAGAACCTTAAGGTATGCTCGAAAGAGCCCCTTTAATTGATATGAAGGAATTAGAATAGAAAGTGTTAGAGAACCATAAAATGAAAGACTCCCTTCCAGTCTTTGGATAGCATACTTAGCTTTAAGCTATAGTGCCTCGAAGGTAACTCAAGATCATGAGGAAAGAAAAGGAGCAACAGCAAAAAGAGCTAAAGCTGGCTCAGAAATCTCAAAGACTAAGGATGTCTGAAAAGCTAAACTGCTAGCAGATTATGAAGAGACTTGGCATTTTAGACTATAAGTTAAGAAGGTACCTTAACAATCCCTTATAAAAAGCAAACTTTTGGAATCTTAAGTAAGTTAATAGAGGCAAGTATAAGAAGCTGCACAGCAGAGCTCGCACTCATATTGTGAATATGCTTACTTATGACTAAGTGCCTATCTAAATATCAGATATACAGAAAAGCTTAGTGTCAAAGATCCAGCTTCACTGTTCAAAGTAGATGATTCGAAGATTTCTTAAGAATGAACTAATGATGACATACAAGTAAGTAAAGTAGATAACGAACCTTCATAACAATAACAGTAGTAAGCTTCAACGCTAGTATGCAGCCTAACAATTCATAATCATATATACATAAGTAGGGGGTGGCTGCCGGGGGAAAAAAAAAATGCAGAGAATTATTAATATTGATGAATCAGTACTGCACTAGACTGATGAGAGAAGAAGAGGCTGGACAGCTCCTTATGTTAAGAACAGAGTTACAAAATCTTAGAGACTTAGTCAAATGAACTTGATTATTGGAGTGTCAAGCACTGGAGAGTTGTTCTATACTGTGAACAGGGGAAGAACTAATCAACACTCATTTATGTACTTCTTGTGCAAGCTTGCACTTACATTAGATGATATAGATTTGGAGTGGAGAAAGAATACTGTTATCATGATTGATAACGCTCCCTATCACAGATCTTAAGAAGTAATGGCAAAGTATGACAATCTCAAATTACCGCTCATGTTTCTTGGGCCTTATCATTACAGGCTAGCTCCTGCAGAACTTATGTATTCTTGGATAAAGAACAGAGACCTGAATCCCTTGAATACAAGAGCTTAATCAAAGTAAGTTATAATAAGTTAACCTTTATAGAGGCTATTGGGCTGCCTTTATGAAAGAACTTGGCATGAATATAAGTAGAATAAATAGAATCTTGTTAGAAGATGTTACTATCATGTACTCACTGCTGCTTTGGAATCTATCTCACTAAAAGACTTATGACTATATAAAGATAATAACGCTTAAGTGTTAAGTAAGGTTTATTATAGTGAAAAATTAAAATCAAATCTGATAATACTCTAAGCTTTCTTATAACAAAATTTTTCACTTAAATTTTATGTCAAACTTTTCCTTATAAGAATTAATTCATTAAACAAAGAGTTCTTATAAATTTATCTTCCATAAAAACTTTTGACTTAATACGAAAACTTTACTATTCATTTGTATTCGAACAACATAAAATTTAAATAAAATATAAAATTAGTTAAAGAACATTTCTTATAAGAAATCAATTAAATTTATTCAATTAAGTCTCAATAAAATTAATTTAAAGTATTATTTACAATTGTTAAATATACATATGTAAACTTATTTAGAAATAATTCAAATAAAATTAGGTTTTAATTTAAATTTAAATAAATATATTTAATTTTCATAAAAAGTTATTAAAAAGAAATTTACTTGATATAATGAAATAAAGCAATTAAAAATGATAATTATGCTAGAAATTTTTTCTTATTTTTTCTTAAAATTTATTTGATAACCAAATTTACATGGATTAAGTATTGCTGAATGATAAATGTAAAAGTATTTATCAAATAACTAGGTATGATTCCAATTTTAAGAACATTCGAAATTTATATAAATTTGTTAACTAATAATGAGATTATAATTATTTTATAAAAGTTAATAAAGATTAAAAATATTAGATAAAATATTTTTAGGTTTTAAAAATAAAATCAATTTAAAATAAATTCAAAATGAATAGGAACATGAGATTTCCTTTAATGCCCTAACCAGTTCTTAAAATGAACTTTAAATTGCCTTAAAATGTTTTAAATAAGTTTTTAAAACTAATAAACTAATTTGTGCTGGAGTCCTATTGTTAATAGGAATGGGTTAAATTAACTTACTAAGGGAAAAAAAGTAAGTTAATTAAAAATAAAGATAAAAAAATAAATTAAAATAAAATAATATAATTACTTCAAATAATAATAAAATCAATTCAGATTCCTCAGACCTAACAAATAATTCAAGATTACAAATAATTTATTAATAATAAACAGAATAAATAATTAATAAAACTTAAAATGATTATTATTAATAATACCTGAGCAGTGTCGTTGTATCGTAGTTATATTCCCCTCAGAACTTGGTTGTGCCGACCCGAGGGCTTGTGTACATTGTTATCTCAGAGTTTGTTGTTGCAGCTTCAGTTAGACTGGATTTAAACCCTAGTCTATGCAACAATGTAATGAGTAGACCAATTGTTACCCCCCTTGAGTGAACACGTTGCTATATGCAGCTCGCTTGGCCAGCGGGTAGTGTTCTACTAGGGACCAAGATTCTTTGTATACAGTTCTTTCGTATTTTTGCTTTTTTTATTTTTTTTAACTTTTATAGGTAAATTTAAATGAAAATTTGAGAATGGAATGATCAAATTCAGATAGAATTTGTAAATACTACTAAGAAATTTGAAATATTCTGCAATCAAATCTAATTGCAATCTAAAAATCAAACTTCAATTTTCAAAATATTTGTATGATCAATCTCAAATTTATCAATCAATTCATAAATCAAATTGACTTTGAAGTCATATAAATATAAAATCAAACTAAAATTCTAATCAATGAGAAATAAAATATCAAAAGAATAAATTCATTAATTTATCAATTCATTGATAAATTACTAATGTAAGTATTTATAAATACAAAATATAAAAATATAAATTAATTGTAATTTTATCCATTTTTATATATAACTTAATGATATTTATAAGACCTAAAATAGACTGATTTTAAATATGATCATAAAATAAATTATACTCTATTATATAAAAAAGATTAATTATAAGCAGTTTATAATAAATTTTGTATATAAATAATTGTAAAGTGAATAAATTGATTTATTATATTTAAATACTTCAAACTTTCAAAGAATTTGATGATATTGCAGATTCATATCAATAAATTTTTAAATAAATTTGTTATATCATATAGATCAATTATAGATTTTATATTTAACTTTAATTTAATTAAAACAAGATAAATTTTATTGTTTATGTTTAAACAAATAATAAACAAATTCTTTACTATTATTTTTTTATTTCATTTAAATATATTCTCATAAAATAATTATTCTTTAAAATTGAAGCTGCTTTATTTTATAGATAATATTTGGGTTAATCTTAAATATGGATTCTATAAATATAAATAAAATAAATCAATTCTAAAAGTATTTAATGATATGAATAAATTTATTGATTCATAATTTTCGAATGAAAATTTTTATTTTAATTTTGTTTTTTTTATTTAAAAAATAATTTATTTTTTTTATACAATTTAGATATATTTGAGATTCAATCTTCATATTTGTAAATTGAAAAAGGAAATTTTCTCGGGATTTAAGAATTACAACTGTGTCAAATCTAAAGTATTTGGAATTGAATAGTTTTAATTTGAGAATGAAAGTAGATTGTCTTGAGATCAATTTGTGAATGTCATATGATACAATTTTAAATTTCCGCGATCAATTTGTTTCCAATTCTCAAATTGCTTAAGATTGAATTCAAAATTTCATGAAATTGTAAATAAATACATAAATAAAAATAAAAAAATGCATTTTATATAAGAATTGATTTAAGAATGATATAAAATGATGAAATAAGTTAAACATAAAGATTAATTCATTTTATATAGTTTAAATACTAATTTTGACATAAGAGTATAAATATCTTAAAATTTTTTATTTGTATGCAAAAAATATGATGATGATTTATAAAATAGTAAAATAGAGAAATATGAGAAATAAAAATTATTTGCTTATCAATTTCTAAATTTTTATCGATACTATAAATACTTTATGTATAAATTATAAATATCATAATACATTGTTTTTGATTTGTATGGATTAAGAATGGATAAATTTCTAAGTATAAATAGATAAAAATATATCTAAATTAAAATAAGCTTAATAATAAATGCTTATAGCCCTTCAAAACCCCAAAACCCCTGCTCGATTAAACTTGGGATTTTATTGCACTGATTGGAAATAATGACCGCAGGCAAGAGAGACATGAAGTCTACGCTTTTGCAGGAATTGAGAGCTAAAGCAAGTGCACATGAACGAGACTATAGTCCTTTGAATTCCACCATAGTAGTTAAGTTTTAAAATTTAATAGTATTAATAATTTAATTAAAATTTGAATTAAGGAAAAGAGGGAGGTTCAAAACGAGTGCCCCATGAACCTTGCAAATGACGCAACTCAGCTCACAGATGTCAAAAGTAGGGTAAGGAACACATATTCTTCATCTACGCACTGTGCTCTATCCAATGGTAAAGTATGGGACAGAAATAAAATTCGAACTTTTTTCCCACATTACTGATCATTGGAAACTGCACTTTGAAGGCCCCTGCATAATTATTAATTGGAATTTCGCTATTTATCGATATTAAATCATCACTATACCAACTTATACATTTATCACGCATATATGTATTGGGGTTTTGGGGTTTATATACACTCAAATTAATTTAACTAATTTCCTTTTCAAGCCATTATTCCCTATAAAGTGTTAAAATTTGTAATTCTAATACCGACTTTGATGTTTTATTCATTATATAGTATAAATCTTATAGCTAATAACACTTTGATATTAATCCTTTACGTTTTACGATTTACCATTAATATTTGAATTGTAAAACTATAAAAAATAATATTCAAATTATTATTACTGTTATTACAGAGATTAATCATTATTTTTTAAACATTTAACTCTCAATAGAACCATGATAATCTTTTCAAAAATCTATTTGCTCATATTCGATATAAGCACTATTATAAATTTAACATCAAATTATGTTTATTAGAAAAAATATCGATACTTAATATATTAAGATCGGTCTTTATAGCATATTTAGGTATTTCAACATTTTTAATAATTTTCAAAATTTTTATTTGAGAATATCTTATTGATAGATTAACAAGTCAGAAACAATTCTTGATGTTGTTTGAATATTAAAAATATGGTTTATAATTGGTAAAATTTAGAAATATTTACTAAATTTGATAATTTAATTAGGTTAAATAGTATTTATCATAGGCAAATATCAAGATTTATTAAATCTTAACATTATATTTGAATTATGCTGAGATGATAATATTAACTATAAGAAATCATCATATTTCAAGCAAAAATTAAAAACTTTAAATTAATTTTATTAATAATTAATAGGTTAACTTGGTAGATAACATTATAATTTGGGGAGTAATCTCTCGATTGGATATCATTGTATCTTTAAATAACTAATAAATCATATTCATGAACTGCCCTAAAGTTGGAGTATCAACGATTTATACTACATAAGAGGCAATTCTTGCTGGAAGCCATTGCCTTTTTCTATTAAAACATAAAAAATAAAAAGAAATGAAGAGTAATTATATTTCCAATTTAATCTTTTTTCATTTTAGTTTTAAAAATACTTTGACTGTTTTTATATATAGTTTATAGTGAAATGATAAAGTGAATATCCTATTGATTATAAAGTAAGTAAATATGCTATTTAAATAAAATATAAAAATTAAAAAAAAAATTTAATATTATTATTATTATATTGAGATTGATCTATTATTTCCAAGATTGATCAATGTTGCGTTGATAGAGATATGAATTTTACAAATACTGATTCTTTCAATAAAATAAATAGTAACTTAAATAAAATTAGAGATATTAGTTTCTCTAACAAGAATAATCAATAATAGTATAACTGCCTGCGTCAATGTAAATAATATTTAAAATCAGTTTTGGAATTTAAGAGAATAAGAAAAAATTGCAAACAGCAATAAAGTTGAAGTAACCATAATTTTGAATTTTAAATATAATTTTTTTCAAAATCATAACAAAAATAAGAGATTAGTGTATTATTACAATATTATATTTAAATATTAATTTTTAATTATATTGTAATATTTATATTCAAAAATGGCAAACTTTACAATGAAT
>ARYC01018523.1:0-30117 GCA_000711775.1 Oxytricha trifallax
ATCCTTATTGCTCTTAAAACTTAAAGATCAGTCTTTATACTCAGCAAGAATGAGCACTTAGTGCAAAGAGACTTTAAACGATACTAGAGAGTCATTAAAGCAATGGTAGCTTAATTGCAATCTAAACTTCTTTGCCAAAGATACTGGCATCTATTTCTACACTTAGCCCTAATTAAAGAAGATGCAAAAGAAAAGCAAGGCTGTGAGTGTATGGTAGCAAAGCTACGTATTAGTGGACGAGTACGACTGGATTATGATTGATGGCTCTATTGATACTATAATCAACTCTCTTGAGTACTTTCAGCAAGCTCATAAAGTGATAGGATTTTCTAGAAGCAATTTCTCTTTTACTGAAGAGAACTGTTTAAAGCTAGCTTTTCAAGCTACACCTGTAGTATTTCCCACTCTTGATAAACTCTAGGGAAATAAAAAGACTCAATACCCGGATGTTTTTGTGAGCACTAATTAGAGTGATTACTTGGCTAAGATCAAAGAAATTATAATAGAGCAGCTAAGCCACTCCCCAGTTCTAATAGTGGCTTCAACTAACTATAATGCAATAGAGATAGGCCTTTTGAGATCGGGCTACGACTTCACAAGTTTAAGCAGATGGCAAGCCGCCAATATCGAATCCATGATTGAAGGCAGATACTTAATGAAGAATGCGAAAAAGGAATATGGAATATACTTGATGAATGAAGCTCATGGAAGAGGGACTGACATTCAGACGAATGATGAAATCAACTAGAACGGAGGTTCTTACCTCATAATCGCAGATGTCTTCTCTAAAAGGTCTGAAGAGTAGATTATTGGAAGAATTGGAAGACTTAATACTAAGGGCAGATGGAAAAGAGTTTTGTATAGACTCAACTCCAAAGATAGTGCTGAGTAGCTTCTTTAAGTAGAGTAGAATGAGATCGACCTTATATTAGACAAAAAGTTCAATGAAGTATAATTTATTTTTTAAAGACAAATAAGAAGCTATTGATATGGATATTATTGATCAAGCAAAGGAGCCCGAAGTTCCTTCTGAATAGATTATAGCCATCGATCATAAAGTTGCAGTTGTAAAGGCTATAGTGGAGAAGATAGTCGAAAAAGTAGAAAGTTTTTTCATAGGAGCCAAAAAGGATATCGAGGAAGCAAAGAAGGCCTCTGAAGAGGAAATGAAAACTGAAACTGTGGCTGAAGAGCCAGACACTCAAAGTAAATTAGGGTTCTATTAACCTTCTATCATAGAATTCATTGTAGAGAAGATGAGCCAGAACCCTGTGCTCTAAGACAAGCCTATTAGTGAAGTTGAGAAGATCTTCAAAAACGGCGTGAGGCGCCAATATGAGGAGATCACTTAAGAGCCAGGCAGAGAAAGTTCGAAGAGCAAGGAAGGAAAGATAAAGACTAATAAGAGAAGTAGGAAGGCTTATGAGAAGGCAGAGCAGATTAAGGACTTAGTTGAAAAGTGAGTTATACTTGTAAGGAGGAGTTGCAGTGACAAGTCTTTTAGTGAAACTTACAAGGAGCATGAAGAGGTCAAAGAAAGTATGGAAGCCTGGTTGAAGAAGGCTTCAAATTAAAAGAGAAACTTGAAAAGTGATATAGATCATAGGAACCCCTAAAGAGAGGGATTAAAAAGAAGATGATTATAAAGCTTAATTTCTAAAAGAATTCACCATATTCTAACTCTTTCTATTAGTAGTGTTCAGAGAATGGATGAGAATAGAGACCAGCAGAAGTCAAAGGCTGAAGTTCTGCACCTGCCCTTCCAGATTCTGAGAGCCGAAGTCTTGTAACTTGCTCCTTCATTTTGCGTAAGTCAAGTACTTCACTTTCCAAGTTATCATGCTCTTGCTTCAGCCTCTTAGTTTCTTATAGAAAGAGCTGTCTGTCTGACTTCAAGGCTGTCTCATAATCTTTCACCTCTTCAATTTCATCTCTTGTTCTCTTTCTTTTAGATGAGTCCTTCATGAGATTCACTGCTTTGCCTCTCTCGGCTACAAAGGAAATGTAAAGAGAGTAAACTTACTGCTGAAGCTGAGGCATCTAGAGAGTGCGTCAACAAATTCAGGTCTCATTTCAATGACTAGGTCTCTGCTTTGCTCAAGCCTTTCTTTCCGTTAAAGCATTGCATCGTGAATCATGTTGGTGACACCGTCGGTGTCTAAGGCATAGAGCAAATCACAGATCCATTGCCTGTCTAAGTGGACCCAGTCTCGCTCATCAGGAAGAAAGTTGAGTAGTCTGGGGATGTCTCTCGCATAATCGAGGAAGTCCTGGACTGTAAGTCCCTCTATGTGAGGCACTGCGGACACTTTGACGTCTTCTCTTCTGATGTACTAAGAAGACGGTTACAATTAAGGAGAGATGCTTACCTCCTTCTTTGCTCTTATGATGGACTTGAAGAAGTAAATGTTGGTTGAATCAGCTTGGGTAAGAAGGCCCGACAATCCTGGGTGAGAAAGTTGTAGAGTTCTTTCTTGCTTTTGCACTTCTAAGCTAGTTCTTAAACATCGATGCCAGTAAGTTACGCTTGGTTCATTAAATTCTAATAGGAGGGTGCCATCAGCCGTTTTAAATAGCCAAATATTGGCTCATGAAGACAGCACTGTTACTATAATGAGATAGTCATTTTCACTATTATTAAATGCCTTCAGCATGATCCGATTTCCGCAAGCGGATTTCCTACCAGCACCAAAGTAATTCATTATTAGGAAATTAAGCACTGAACTTATGGAATCAAGTTCTAAAAAGAGATAGTCTAAGCTGGTTGAATTTTTCCAATAAGAGGAAGAAGATAAAAGCTCTAGTAGTTCAGATAGTGAGCGAAGTTCAAGTAGTGAAACAGATGATGAAAGCAATACTGCAGATTACATTACAACCAATATGTTTTACTAAAGGAACATTACAGTTGCTGATGTTGAGATAGAGACTGTAAGTAAAAGAGAGATGCTTAACTACTACTATGATCTGGAAGATTCATTAGAATCTTTGAATTTCGAAGGCTTTATTATTGATCCTAAGGAAACCTATAGAGTAAGTAAACTAGGAGGATTTAAGGAATCGTTACTAGATGGCTACTAAATATAGACTCTTGGCCAGATCACACTTGAGATCTACACTGACTATACCTAATCAGAATTAGAACCTTAAGGTATGCTCGAAAGAGCCCCTTTAATTGATATGAAGGAATTAGAATAGAAGGTATTAGAGAACCATAAAATGAAAGACTCACTTCCAGTCTTTGGATAGCATACTTAGCTTTAAGCTATAGTGCCTCGAAGATAACTCAAGATCATGAGGAAAGAAAAGGAGCAGCAGCAAAAAGAACTAAAGCTGGCTCAGGAATCTCAAAGACTAAGGATGTCTGAAAAGCTAAACTGCTAACAGATTATGAAGAGGCTTGGCATTTCATACTATAAGTTAAGAAGGTACCTTAACAATCCCTTAAAAAAAGCGAACTTTTGGAATCTTAAGTAAGTTAATAGAGGCAAGTATAAGAAGCTGCACAGCAGGGCTCGCACTCATATAGTGAATATGCTTACTTATGACTAAGTGCCTATCTAAATATCAGATATACAGAAAAGCTTAGTGTAAAGATCCAGCTTCACTGTTCAAAGTAGATGATTCGAAGATTCCTTAAGAATGAACTAATGATGACATACAAGCAAATTAAGCAGATAACGAACCTTCATAACAACAACAGTAGTAAGCTTCAACGCTAGTATGCAGCCTAACAATTCATACTCTTCCTAAGTGAAGGCAAGAGAATTATAAACATTGATGAATCAGTATTGCACTAGACTGATGAGAGAAGAAGAGGCTGGACAGCTCCTTATGTTAAGAATAGAGTTACAAAATCTTAGAGGCTTAGTCAAATGAACTTGATTATTGGAGTGTCCAGTACTGGAGAGTTGTTCTATACTGTGAACAGGGGAAGAACCAATCAACACTCATTTATGTACTTCTTGCGCAAGCTTGCACCTACATTAGATGATATAGATTTGGAGTAGAGAAAGAATACTGTTATCATGATTGATAACGCTCCCTATCACAGATCTTAAGAAGTAATGGCAAAGTATGACAATCTCAAATTACCGCTCATGTTTCTTGGGCCTTATCATTACAGGCTAGCTCCTGCAGAACTTATGTATTCTTGGATAAAGAACAGAGACCTGAATCCCTTGAATACAAGAGCTTAATCAAAGTAAGTTATAATAAGTTAACCTTTATAGAGGCTATTGGGCTGCCTTTATGAAAGAACTTGGCATGAATATAAGTAGAATAAATCAGAATTTGTTAGAAGATGTTACTATCATGTACTCACTGCTGCTTTGGAATCTATCTCACTAAAAGACTTATGACTATATAAAGATAATAACGCTTAAGTGTTAAGTAAGGTTTATTATAGTGAAAAATTAAAATCAAATCTGATAATACTCTAAGCTTTCTTATAACAAAATTTTTCACTTAAATTTTATGTCAAACTTTTCCTTATAAGAATTAATTCATTAAACAAAGAGTTCTTATAAATTTATCTTCCATAAAAACTTTTGACTTAATACGAAAACTTTACTATTCATTTGTATTCGAACAACATAAAATTTAAATAAAATATAAAATTAGTTAAAGAACATTTCTTATAAGAAATCAATTAAATTTATTCAATTAAGTCTCAATAAAATTAATTTAAAGTATTATTTACAATTGTTAAATATACATATGTAAACTTATTTAGAAATAATTCAAATAAAATTAGGTTTTAATTTAAATTTAAATAAATATATTTAATTTTCATAAAAAGTTATTAAAAAGAAATTTACTTGATATAATGAAATAAAGCAATTAAAAATGATAATTATGCTAGAAATTTTTTCTTATTTTTTCTTAAAATTTATTTGATAACCAAATTTACATGGATTAAGTATTGCTGAATGATAAATGTAAAAGTATTTATCAAATAACTAGGTATGATTCCAATTTTAAGAACATTCGAAATTTATATAAATTTGTTAACTAATAATGAGATTATAATTATTTTATAAAAGTTAATAAAGATTAAAAATATTAGATAAAATATTTTTAGGTTTTAAAAATAAAATCAATTTAAAATAAATTCAAAATGAATAGGAACATGAGATTTCCTTTAATGCCCTAACCAGTTCTTAAAATGAACTTTAAATTGCCTTAAAATGTTTTAAATAAGTTTTTAAAACTAATAAACTAATTTGTGCTGGAGTCCTATTGTTAATAGGAATGGGTTAAATTAACTTACTAAGGGAAAAAAAGTAAGTTAATTAAAAATAAAGATAAAAAAATAAATTAAAATAAAATAATATAATTACTTCAAATAATAATAAAATCAATTCAGATTCCTCAGACCTAACAAATAATTCAAGATTACAAATAATTTATTAATAATAAACAGAATAAATAATTAATAAAACTTAAAATGATTATTATTAATAATACCTGAGCAGTGTCGTTGTATCGTAGTTATATTCCCCTCAGAACTTGGTTGTGCCGACCGAGGGCTTGTGTACATTGTTATCTCAGAGTTTGTTGTTGCAGCTTCAGTTAGACTGGATTTAAACCCTAGTCTATGCAACAATGTAATGAGTAGACCAATTGTTACCCCCCTTGAGTGAACACGTTGCTATATGCAGCTCGCTTGGCCAGCGGGTAGTGTTCTACTAGGGACCAAGATTCTTTGTATACAGTTCTTTCGTATTTTTGCTTTTTTTATTTTTTTTAACTTTTATAGGTAAATTTAAATGAAAATTTGAGAATGGAATGATCAAATTCAGATAGAATTTGTAAATACTACTAAGAAATTTGAAATATTCTGCAATCAAATCTAATTGCAATCTAAAAATCAAACTTCAATTTTCAAAATATTTGTATGATCAATCTCAAATTTATCAATCAATTCATAAATCAAATTGACTTTGAAGTCATATAAATATAAAATCAAACTAAAATTCTAATCAATGAGAAATAAAATATCAAAAGAATAAATTCATTAATTTATCAATTCATTGATAAATTACTAATGTAAGTATTTATAAATACAAAATATAAAAATATAAATTAATTGTAATTTTATCCATTTTTATATATAACTTAATGATATTTATAAGACCTAAAATAGACTGATTTTAAATATGATCATAAAATAAATTATACTCTATTATATAAAAAAGATTAATTATAAGCAGTTTATAATAAATTTTGTATATAAATAATTGTAAAGTGAATAAATTGATTTATTATATTTAAATACTTCAAACTTTCAAAGAATTTGATGATATTGCAGATTCATATCAATAAATTTTTAAAATAAATTTGTTATATCATATAGATCAATTATAGATTTTATATTTAACTTTAATTTAATTAAAACAAGATAAATTTTATTGTTTATGTTTAAACAAATAATAAACAAATTCTTTACTATTATTTTTTTATTTCATTTAAATATATTCTCATAAAATAATTATTCTTTAAAATTGAAGCTGCTTTATTTTATAGATAATATTTGGGTTAATCTTAAATATGGATTCTATAAATATAAATAAAATAAATCAATTCTAAAAGTATTTAATGATATGAATAAATTTATTGATTCATAATTTTCGAATGAAAATTTTTATTTTAATTTTGTTTTTTTTATTTAAAAAATAATTTATTTTTTTTATACAATTTAGATATATTTGAGATTCAATCTTCATATTTGTAAATTGAAAAAGGAAATTTTCTCGGGATTTAAGAATTACAACTGTGTCAAATCTAAAGTATTTGGAATTGAATAGTTTTAATTTGAGAATGAAAGTAGATTGTCTTGAGATCAATTTGTGAATGTCATATGATACAATTTTAAATTTCCGCGATCAATTTGTTTCCAATTCTCAAATTGCTTAAGATTGAATTCAAAATTTCATAAAATTGTAAATAAATACATAAATAAAAATAAAAAAATGCATTTTATATAAGAATTGATTTAAGAATGATATAAAATGATGAAATAATTAAAACATAAAGATTAATTCATTTTATATAGTTTAAATACAAATTTTGACATAAGAGTATAAATATCTTAAAATTTTTTATTTGTATGCAAAAAATATGATGATAATTTATAAAATAGTAAAATAGAGAAATATGAGAAATAAAAATTATTTGCTTATCAATATCTAAATTTATATCGATACTATAAATACTTTATGTATAAATTATAAATATCATAATACATTGTTTATGATTTGTATGGATTAAGAATGGATAAATTTCTAAGTATAAATCGAATAAAATTTAGCTTAATTAAAATAAGCTTAATAATAAATGCTTATAGCCCTTCAAAACCCCAAAACCCCTGCTCGATTAAACTTGGGATTTTATTGCACTGGTTGGAAATAATGACCGCAGGCAAGAGAGACATGAAGTCTACGCTTTTGCAGGAATTGAGAGCTAAAGCAAGTGTACATGAACGAGACTATGGTCCTTTGAATTCCACCATAGTAGTTAAGTTTTAAAATTTAATAGTATTAATAATTTAATTAAAATTTGAATTAAGGAAAAGAGGGAGGTTCAAAACGAGTGCCCCATGAACCTTGCAAATGACGCAACTCAGCTCACAGATGTCAAAAGTAGGGTAAGGACCACATATTCTTCATCTACGCACTGTGCTCTATCCAATGGTAAAGTATGGGACCGAAATAAAATTCGAACTTTTTTCCCACATTACTGATCATTGGAAACTGCACTTTGAAGGCCCTATAATAAGTTAAATTGTGAAGTTTGGAATTTCGCTATTTATCGATATTAAATCATCACTATACCAACTTATACATTTATCACGCATATATGTATTGGGGTTTTGGGGTTTATATACACTCAAATTAATTTAACTAATTTCCTTTTCAAGCCATTATTCCCTATAAAGTGTTAAAATTTGTAATTCTAATACCGACTTTGATGTTTTATTCATTATATAGTATAAATCTTATAGCTAATAACACTTTGATATTAATCCTTTACGTTTTACGATTTACCATTAATATTTGAATTGTAAAACTATAAAAAATAATATTCAAATTATTATTACTGTTATTACAGAGATTAATCATTATTTTTTAAACATTTAACTCTCAATAGAACCATGATAATCTTTTCAAAAATCTATTTGCTCATATTCGATATAAGCACTATTATAAATTTAACATCAAATTATGTTTATTAGAAAAAATATCGATACTTAATATATTAAGATCGGTCTTTATAGCATATTTAGGTATTTCAACATTTTTAATAATTTTCAAAATTTTTATTTGAGAATATCTTATTGATAGATTAACAAGTCAGAAACAATTCTTGATGTTGTTTGAATATTAAAAATATGGTTTATAATTGGTAAAATTTAGAAATATTTACTAAATTTGATAATTTAATTAGGTTAAATAGTATTTATCATAGGCAAATATCAAGATTTATTAAATCTTAACATTATATTTGAATTATGCTGAGATGATAATATTAACTATAAGAAATCATCATATTTCAAGCAAAAATTAAAAACTTTAAATTAATTTTATTAATAATTAATAGGTTAACTTGGTAGATAACATTATAATTTGGGGAGTAATCTCTCGATTGGATATCATTGTATCTTTAAATAACTAATAAATCATATTCATGAACTGCCCTAAAGTTGGAGTATCAACGATTTATACTACATAAGAGGCAATTCTTGCTGGAAGCCATTGCCTTTTTCTATTAAAACATAAAAAATAAAAAGAAATGAAGAGTAATTATATTTCCAATTTAATCTTTTTTCATTTTAGTTTTAAAAATACTTTGACTGTTTTTATATATAGTTTATAGTGAAATGATAAAGTGAATATCCTATTGATTATAAAGTAAGTAAATATGCTATTTAAATAAAATATAAAAATTAAAAAAAAAATTTAATATTATTATTATTATATTGAGATTGATCTATTATTTCCAAGATTGATCAATGTTGCGTTGATAGAGATATGAATTTTACAAATACTGATTCTTTCAATAAAATAAATAGTAACTTAAATAAAATTAGAGATATTAGTTTCTCTAACAAGAATAATCAATAATAGTATAACTGCCTGCGTCAATGTAAATAATATTTAAAATCAGTTTTGGAATTTAAGAGAATAAGAAAAAATTGCAAACAGCAATAAAGTTGAAGTAACCATAATTTTGAATTTTAAATATAATTTTTTTCAAAATCATAACAAAAATAAGAGATTAGTGTATTATTACAATATTATATTTAAATATTAATTTTTAATTATATTGTAATATTTATATTCAAAAATGGCAAACTTTACAATGAATTTTTCCACTTTTGGATCTCAATGATGAATGATCAGAAATACTCAGATGAAAACAAAATATTCTACTACTACAACTTCATCATTAACTACAAGTGATCCATGACCAACAACAACTACCAAAATATTAAAATTTTAAAAATCAATAATCTGCAAATTTTAACTACCACGAGGTTGATATAGTTGTAGTTAGTACAAAGTAGAAAAAGAATTTACCTAAAGCTAATCAATTAGAAAGCATATAAAACCCCGTCAGTCAATTAAGAATGAAGATTGGGGATTAAGATTAATTAAATTAAAATATATTTAATATTGGCGTAAATTATTAAAGTTTGGGCTAATTATTAAAACCATTGGCTCGAATAATTGTCTCTATAAAATAAACCAATCAGGGTGCGTAAATTTGTTTTTAGCCTAATTATATTTAATTTCAGCCAATTATAATTTAATTTTAACTTTATTAATCTTAATCCCCAAACTTCATTCTTAATTGACTAACGGGGTTTTATAATATTGTAGGAATACATTCGATATGGGAAAATAAATTAAAATTAAAATTAATTGATTATTAATTTCCTTCAGTTATGTTTTTGGAAAATGTCTCCAAACAATGACGATATTATACTCTCTAGATAGCGCATTAAAAATGAGACGGTGGTTGTTATTGCTATAATGAATTTATCTCTTCTCCCAAGCGAGAAAACCCCATTTTACTGTTTTTTGGAGTAAGCTCAAAATCAAAATATCTCACTTCCTGGGATGTCTAAGGAACATTTCGAATAGTTAAGTCCAGGTATAATTGCGGGATCTACCGTAGAATCGATTAAGATTTGAATTTTTAGTCACTTTGGATTTGATAACTGCCATGATTTTTATATCTAATTAATTTAATTTTAATTAATTTTCCTAAATCAAATGTATTCCTACAATAGTCAACCTGAAATATTAAGTGTTATGGATCTTAAATTTATAAAATAAATGAATGACTGTATCTGTTATTCAATCGTGAATGCCATATTCATTTCATTTCTAATTATTATTAGATTTATATGTTAAATTAAATGTTAACAGTAATCATACTATAATTTATATAGTTTCTAAATTTATGTCGAAACTTTTAGTTAAAAAGTTAGTTAATTTTGAAATATTTCTGATCCATTTATTGATCAGTAAAATGAATCCTGAATTTTATTTAAAAATGTAGTTTAATACACATATTTCTCAAGTTAATAAGAATAATCTAATGAAAATCAGAATTATTGATAATGCACTGATTTCTTAAATTATTACATGAATATAAGTTAGATTAATTTCAACAGGATAATATAACTTTATATATTCTAAAAGCACCATGACATTTTAAAAAGTAAGTTCTTTGAGAAATATATGTAAATCTGTAAAGAATCATCTGGGTGCCAACAACTTCTAGAAGAAGTTGGCCTTGCCAGGTTATTGATATTTAACACTTGTAAATTCATAATTCAAGATTAACTTTTAAACTTACCTTAATTCTTTTAGGAACTGTAAGGTTAAAACTGCCAGGACTTTATTGATTGCTATTTATTATAAAAAATAAATATTTAAATATAAACCTAGTTTATTAAAATTAACAGAGAGATTTAGATATTTGGCTTTAGTTTTAATTGCTAACTTTTTTAAATTAAATTTAAAGTAAAATATTTAATTAACTTTATATTTTAAAACTTAATTGACTAAAAAAATAACCATAATTTTAGACTTTTTAATTAATTATATTCAAATTGTTTTTCAGTATAATTTCTACCTTTCAGTAGAGTATTCACTTTAATAATTTTCTTAAATTTTCATACTAAAAATCTCCTATAATATTTTAAAAAACCTTCTTTCCAAATTAAGTACATAAACCCAGATTATGTTTGTAGACACTGAGGCGGCTACTGGGTCCTTTTTTACAAATTCAAAAGGGTTTTGGAATAATAATGCAAAGTGTATTGTGGTTTAGCAATTATTGTTTTATTGTACTAAGTGTTAGTGAATGTATTCTTATTTAATTAGACTTTATCAGAAAAATATAAAGTTCATGTATTTTAGAGATTTTTATTCCAAAAATACTAAAATGTTTAAATTATCAAGAAGTAAATCAGAAGTGAAATTAATCTATAGTATAATTTAATCGACTATAAGTCTTATTAAAAAAATTTAATTTCCCGAACCACTGATGAATTTAATTTTAAAAACTTAAGGCCTTCTCCTTGTTAGAATTTTCCTACATTTCATATTTGAGTTAAAATATCATCAATTGTTATTAAATTAAAAATAGGTACTAAAGGTTTTAAATTTCTTCTATCTTAAATGAAAATCATGTTTTTAATCAGATATCAAATGATGGAATATAAATTTTTCAGTTATTAAAATATTTTTAATAAACTTATAAATTTCTGTAGTTTGTTCTAAAAAATCATCATTCATTATAAATAAAAACAGTTTATATTATGAATATACTATAGTTTCAATGATTAAATAATAAATGATAATTTTATTGAAATTAAAAAAACAAAAAAAATATATTTTATTCTATAAATTTTTTCATTTTTGTTCAAAGTTATTATTTTGTATAGTATTTAATTAAGGCATAAGTTAATTAACTATATAAATAAATTTAATTTAGTAGTATTTGAAACTTAAAAATTAAAAGTAAAAATTTAAATATCATAAATTAAAAGTATTCAAATTAAAGTAATAAAAGATTTAAGTTACCTGATTTAAATTTAAACAAAAATGAATTTTACGATGAAATTCGAATTTAAAATCTCATTTTTATGAAATGTGATAATTAAAATTGATATAAATTAAGTCTATTAAAATTTTCTAATACTTATAGAGTTAATCTACTATGTTTAAATTCATGATTGAATAAATGAGTGAGTTCTATATATGTTAAAAACTATCAGTTTATAAATATTGTAAATTTTAAATAAAATATGCTTTTTATAGTATAGTTCAATAATCTGCTTAATTATAGATTAGTGATTGTCTATTCCTTTTATATTAAATAATATATATTTAAGGAAGAAGCATTTTATCGATTCTAGATAATATATGTAACTGAATAGTAAGAACAAAATAGTGGATTTATAAATAAAAAGAAATTTTATTTGAATTTTGTTATAGTTTGTGATAGTTTTTTTAGAATTTATAGAAATAAAAAGTATTATAATTTATAAATAGAATTTTTACCTTTATAAATAATGAATATACTTACTAATATCAAAGATTACAGATTATATCGATTGTGAATTAACAGAATAACATGCACCATGGATGTAATAATTTCAAAAATAAAATTTTTTTAATTCCTTTTATGAAAAAATTAGAGTGTTTTACTTTTTTATAACAATTTAGATTTTATGCATATAAAATTTGTTGAGTTATTTTAGAAATTTTAGTGATAGTGTAATTTTTGAATTAATAAATTTTAATATACAATTAAATACTAATTAATATCTGATTTTAAATTCATAATCAATTTCAATATATTTACGAATTTTATAACTATGTGGCTTTGGGGTTTACTAACATTAGACATTTCTAAAAGAAGGGCACTTTTGCCCCACTTTTATGAGACATTAAAATTTCTAAATTAAAGATTATAAATAAATACATTATCAAATTATTTTATATAAATTTTGAATATTTATTTCTACAACTCACTAACTCAACTTAAATTTTATAAATATATTGCTTAATATATACTATAATTATACAATGATGGAATAATACGATTAATAATTTTAAAATGAATAATAGAGAAAAATTTAGCTTAAAAATATAAATTAAATGATTATAATTGAAATGTGAATTAAAAGTTAAAATAAGAGTTATTGAGAAAAGATCAGAAACTAAAAAAAAACTTAACACAAGAATAAGATTTAAAAAAATTAATTTAGCATGTCTTTTAAAAAAAAACTACTACAATAATAAATTGAAAAATATTTTAAGTTAAAAAATAACAAATTGAAATAAGCTGTTTAGAGTTAATAAGATCACAAAATATAAGTTATTGTAAAATTATATAAATATATATTCAATATGGCTGTTTTTGACTGAAACGCCTTATTATATTGATGTAATTTGACAAATTACTGCATAATGATACAGCAATCTCTTTATAATATTATTAATTTTATATATTTATATTTCAAATAGAATTTTAAATTATTTTTTTAAGTAATTCAACAAGACTCATATAAATTTTAAAGATTCTTGCAAACTTTAAATTTCAATACCTTTATTGTTTTCTATACCTTTATTGTAGACAAAATTGATTAAATATATAATTTTTTGCAAATTTAATATTATATAATTATCACTTTTTTTTTATTTTTGTATTTGTTGAAAAGATAATATTTTATATTTTAAATTTTTTGTCAATGTATTAATATAAATTATATTTTTATACAAAATATCTTTGTTTTATAAAAGTTAAGTACGTTGCACTTTCCTTTAATTATTATTATATATTTTATTTTTAATAATTATTTTTTTTTATTATTTAAATTTAAATAAATTCATCGCCTGACAATTTATTTTATAATTGCCCAAAATTTTATATAATGTTTTTAAGTACTATTAGAATTAATGATTTGATATCTTTTCTTTAAATTTTAATATATTTTTGTTCTTTTTTGTTCTACTTTTTATTTCTTTTTTATTATTGTTAATTTCTTTTTGCTTTTATTTAAATTCTAAATGGATTTGATAGGGTGCCTTTTTGAATACCTTGAATAATATTGATGGACCCTTTATATTTAATAGGGATACTTAGAACAAAGTTCTAAATCCAATTCTATAACTCTTAATTACTTTGGAACATAATATCTAAAATTAACTCGCCTGGCTATAATTTAATAGGTTTTCAGGCCTGACAATTGTTTTAAAGGTTGTCAAGCAAGATTAGTATTATAAAGAATGACCAACTTCTTAACTACAGCATCTTAACACATTTCTTGGAATTCACAAATGCTGATTGGAAATAATCTTATTTTTTCAAAAGTTCAGTTTGCTTTAACAGTAGCCATTAGACTATATAATAATCTATTTAAGATTGACTTGACTTTTATGAATTCTATATTTGAATCATGAAATTCTAAGTAAATCTAAAATTAAAATAAGAAAAATATATAATTAAGAATTTGCCTGATTTTATTTAAATTTATGCATTTTCCCTAAATTATAAAGAAAAACTTGTGGATTTTAAATATATTTCAGTTTATTAATTTGTTGAGTTACAGTAGTTAATATAAAATTAAAAAATATTTTTAAAAATATTTATGTTGCCCGACCTGCAAGCAAGAACTTAAATTTTATAATATTGAGTGATAATTTTGAGATTTTTATGTAACAAACTTGCTGATATATTTATTTACTTTACTCATATCTCTCTTTAGTTGGATTATATATAGAAATAAGTTGTTTTAATTTATAATATCTTTTAATAGCTCTATCTAAGATAAAATCGTGAATAATTATATTAAAATATTTACATTAATTTTTACATTAAAGTATTATTTATTGATTGATTCATATAAATGAGAAAAACGAATCACATGAATATTGTTAGCAGCTTAAAATACTAAATATGCTTCATTTAGTTACTTTAGTCTGCCTTTCTTTTGAGGATTACACTCCATTTGAGCTGGTTGTCCAATACATCTGTTCAACTACCTTCAACTTAGAAATGAAATGGTCTGGTAAAACAATAAAATAATGATAAATAATTGTAGATTTGCTTTGCCATATTATATAATCTTGGCACCCAATTTCCATATTTTTGAATTTTTATACATTAGAGAACACATTTCGATTCAAATCTTTAATTTATTTTTTTAAATAATATAATTTTGTTAAAATTTTCCCTAATTAGCATTTTCTGAAATTATATATCTAGTAATTATTTACTATCAAATCATTCCATTAGAAACTGATAAAATACTTGCTGCCCCTGCAGTTGCTGTCTTACCTTCAATGCTATATCATAAAGAATTCAAGATTTTAAAATTATTTATAAAATTAGCCTTAACTCTATTTAGAATTTTTAGGGTACTTTATTGAACCCTGGGTCATAGTTTAGGATTAATGGAATCTTTCACATTTCTAAAAAGAATTAGCAGAAGTCTAAATATAATTGAGATAGTAGTATAAGCAAGATAATGAGGCTAAAATTAGAAGCAATTGCAGCTGGAGAAATGAAAATTTATCTATCGTAATCTAAAAAAGTGAATGCATCAAATTAAAACAACGTAGATTGATAAAATATTCTAAAAATATAACTATTCCTTCCTATTTTAGTTATCTAAAGAGTTGATTATTCCACAACTTCAAGCTTTACACTGTAAATTAATATTCATCAACTATCTATATAATTTGTAAGTATATAGCTTACAATGGCCATTTACCACCATCAGCAAATTTATCTTCGATTAAGTTAAAGATTAAAGCAGAACTACATTGAAATTCAAGTCAAAGTGAATCAATAAGTAAACTCTTCAAATTTAATTTGAGAATAATACTAATCTTATCATTGCTATATTTATTTATTAGTTTGTTTATTTTCTTAATATGATTACACTCATTTAATAATGATTAATTAACTATTGAATGTCAAGTTTGTATTTTTACTCATAAAATGCTTCAGAAATAATTTAAACAATCTACGCTGCAATAAGAAATTGTAGTTTTTAGTAGGTGGCAAAAGAATTTCTAAATCCTTAATTTATTACTGTCTGAATTAGATAGGATTCTAAAGTTATCATCAAATTAATTAATTTCAATTAGAAAATATAATAAATATATATTTAAAACATATCATAAAGCTGTATGTTATCTAAATTTATACTAAATCTATGAAATTATTTGAAAAATAATAAAATATAAAGAATTATTCTGTTATAATATAATTAATATGTATATTTCTGATCGATTTCGCCTATATTGTCCTTCTTACGATAGTTTGGTAAATTTAGTGTTTGAGTAATTACATAACATAATAAATTGTAGATTTTGTTATATTAAACATAAAATAAACGACCAAATATTGTTAAAATAGATAAAAATAGGAAATTTAAGAAATTAAGATTAATTATATATTTATTAGTAATATTAACTGCCATGAATTAGGAGTACGTGTAATACTAATCAGTTTTAGTTTTAATATTAAATTAATTAAATACAATATTTTAATATATATAATTAGTGGTCTAGTGGTCTAGGTAGTCTAGGGGGTCTTTAGCAGACCACTCGTAAATATATATATATTATTTATTTTTATTACGAATGTGTAGACCAGTAATGGAGTCAACATACCGGAGACAGCCAAGCTGGATACACAAATGACTCAGACTACACTGCTTCCACCCGGATCCTTGATAAAGAACTCAAATGCACTGTCTGTTAGCAGGTCGGTTGTGATAGCATGAGTACGCGCAAAACTAATGATCTCTGGTTGAACGTTATCTATAGAGTTGGTTTGATACAAACATTATACTTACTGTAAAAATAGACGCCGTCTTCTTTGCAATGCTCGGGATATTCTTCAACACATTCTTTGGTGTCAATAACAATGAAGTTAGTTGGGGTATCGCAAACACATTCGTCATCTTCAAGGTTTGCACAGTAGAACTGCAAGAGAGACATTGATCATCACAATCGGTGCAAAGTCCATCACCATGGTTTCCGAATTGCTTAGCTGGGCAGGTACCGCAGATGTCACTCTCTTTATCGAGGAGCTATTTAGTTGGACATTTGGTACATAGATCTGCATCTGTTGCGTCACAACCAGCACGGCTTGGCCCTTTGAGAGCACCAGAACCGTGGTCTTAGGCAGCGCCGGAGGAATTTCTAGTGATTCGTTGACTCCATTACTGGTCTACACATTCGTAATAAAAATAAATAATATATATATATTTACGAGTGGTCTGCTAAAGACCCCCTAGACTACCTAGACCACTAGACCACTAATTATATATATTAAAATATTGTATTTAATTAATTTAATATTAAAACTAAAACTGATTAGTATTACACGTACTCCTAATTCATGGCAGTTAATATTACTAATAAATATATAATTAATCTTAATTTCTTAAATTTCCTATTTTTATCTATTTTAACAATAATATCAACACATTTTATCCTTACTTTAAAGAATCAAATTTTGATATAAATATAAATAACCTCTTTTAACTACTATTAAATTTTCAATTATTAATTTTGCACGTTAGAATTTAGGGCAAGTATTTTGAAATACGTGAAGAAAAAGTAGTGTAAATTCAAATTCAAATCTTATTCTTATAGGATCATTATTTCTTCAGTTATTATACTGATTTTCTCATTCCATTGATATTTAATCTCATAACTTTGTTTTATTTTAAACATAATGTCAAGGTAAAATCTATTTATCAATGAATTTAAGTTGAAATAATTACAGATAGAAAAAATGAGCTATTACTGTTTCCATAAATTGTCTTAAATTCTTAATAATAAGTTTTCACATATTGATCACTGGGACCTCACCGCATATTTATTTTTTTGTTAATATGCAAAGGACTAGCTTTTTGTTTAAGTTAGTGGATTCTCCCCCATTTTAACTTAATCTTCATAATCTACCTCTATTCTTGCCTTTTCCATTTCTTTGCTTTCTTTTCTATGTTTTCTTAGATTTCCTCCTCCCTTTCCTCGATTTCTGCAGCTACGTATTAGTATTTAATCGCCTATTTTATTGAATTTGAGGAATCAGTTTAAATTCTTAATTTAGATGATGACTATGAGTTTCTATATTCTTAGAAATTTTCCACATTTTGTTGTCATGAGTTTGACAAAGACATTTTGAGTAAAATAAAATACATTTCAAGATATTTCATAAAACTTCTATTCTATTTAAATTAAATTGCTAAACTTTACTTATACTAATGTAAGACTGAAATATTCTTGAGAATATTTATGATGAATAGTTTGAGTAGGTAAGTAGCAGAGTTAGCTTTTGTATTTTTTATTATGAATAAAATACATACAAAAAATAATTTTAAAAAAATTGAAATAAATTGAACAATCATATAAATTATTAGATATTTTAACTGTTATGTTATTAAATTTTATTAATTTAAGATATAATTATTACGATAATACATTTCAGAAATAGGATTAACTTATAAATTAGCAACGATTTAACCGCTCAGCATGGCAGCATAAGATTTTTTTAAAAAAAAATATTTTGTATTTAAATTCAGTGTATACAATTGAGCTTTCGATAAATTGAAGACTATTACAACTGCAAATTAATATACAGCTATTTTTTTTATATTTTACTGAACTAATTCTCATTAAAGTAAAATTATTTTAGAGTTAAGACACAGAAAAAATGGTAAATAGACTGAATAAAGTGATACCTGTTTATAAAAATATATTTGATGTATCATTAAAAACAATTCTAAAAAACTTGGTTCATCTTCTCTAAGATTGTAATTGACTAATAGAAATAGATCTGCCATTTACTCTTAAAATAACTTCACTTCGCAATCACCAAGAATTACTATATTAATAAGTAGGTTTAAATATTTGCTCAGTGAAAGATATATTAAATTTTATTCAAAACATGATTTTTAAAATAAAAAGTATTAAAATTTCTAACTATAAAAGGATATACAAATTTAACACAAATCTCCCATTTATTAACAAATTCAAATGAGAAGCTTTTTTAATCAAAGAATCAGCAATCAAACCCTATTTTAAATAATTTCTTTAGCAATTTGCAAACATTATATATAAAAAAAGCACTTCAGCAATGCCCACTAAGTCAAACAAAATCTTCAAAAACTTAAATTCTTTCAATTAACATAACTATGATAAAGAAGCTAGTCACTTGCCAAAACTAACTTAAATTCAGAAATTTAATCAACAAGAAGTTGACATTTTCAGCATGAACAACATGAGAATTTAAGTGACTTACGACTAAAAATAACATTTGCTTATAGAAAATTGCTTTAATAGACTAAATTAAACTAAGATATCATGATGAATAAAATTCTCAATAAAAATAATGCCCATCACTATCATTAACAACAGTAATTACAGGCAAATGATCAAGATTAATAATAGAACTAATAAAAAAACTACTCGATTAGGTTGAGGAGGATTTGGGCACAAGAATGAACTATATGATGAAATAAATTAACTTAATGACTTTAAAAATCACACATTACGAAAGAAAGTTTGTATTGACAAGAGTAAATAAAGCCAAATCTACAATGAGAATTAAATCACAAAGAATTAAATAGAGAAATATATGCGGGAAGGAAATGATGCAAGAACAAATATAGAGGAAGAATTGACAAATATTAGATAATTAAATATACAGGAACTCAATAACTAGCAGTAAATTCAAAACCAATAATGTGAAAGAATTAAACTAAAACTTAGTAATAAATGGATAAAAAATTCATATTAATATACCAACAATTGTAGCAAGATCTCTCATGAATGAGAATAAGAAATTAAATTATTTTGTGACTAATTTGAAGTATTATTCTTTATATATCTAATTTATCTTACAAATATATTTATTATAATCAATAATAATGTTGTTATCTGTGTGTTTATTTTAATAATCAACAATAACTGTTCCAACCGAGAACCCCTCTCCCAGGCCTAAAACGAGACCCCTCTCCCAAGCCTAAAACGAGACCCCCTACCACTCAAACAATATCTCATATTCATATGAAATTTTGATTCTCTATGTTTAAAAAATTTTCCTTCTTTATATCTTGATTTCCAGTAATTATGAGAAATAAAAATATTATTTTTTCCAAAATTTTTCTGTACATTTTATTATTTACTTTTTAATTGCAATTTATTTTTATGTATAATAAATTAATTATGAATATTAATATAAACCCTATTTTAAGATAGAATGAACGAATTTGCATATTAACTAGATATACTTAAATTGATTTATTTAGTCTTAAATTATGAGCCTCAATATATATTTTATAAATGTTAAAAAATATGGTTTATATTAATATTCTTAATTAATTTATTTTACATAAAAATAAATTGCTATTAAAAAGTAAAAAATAAAATATACAGAAAAATTTTGGAAAAAATATTATACAAAATTAATGGGACTACTTTTGAATTTATGTTAAGTAAAGTTAATGAAACTTATTTATATTGTTTAAAATAATATCTATGTCAGTTTTTTTGTAGGTTATTTTTTCGTTATAATTTTATCGAGACTAATAGAAATAGATGATTAATTAATTTCTATCTTGGAGAATGTGTTAAAATAGTGGACGGGGACGTAGTGAAAGTTACAAAACACCAAAACAAAAATGAGAGTATCATTTTATAGGTTGAGAAAAATTTTGGAAAAAAATACTATATTTTATATCTAATAATTACTGGAAATCAAGATATCAAGAAGGAAAATGATTTAAACATTGATAATCAAAATTTTCATATGAATAGGGGATATTTTTTGAGCGAGAGAGGGGTCTAGTTAAAGTGGGAGGAGTGTCTCGTTTTAGGGCAGGGTGGGGGTTGGAGGGGAGGTCTCGGTTGGAACAAATTACTAAATAAAAATATGTTTGATAAAAATGAATTTCTTAGTGGCTATTTAAATTTAAATTAGTAAATAATAAAAGCCTGACAGGTAAAATATCTAAGGATTTTTTTTAATTTTCCCATTTATGTAATTATACCTATTTATTATAATGTATTTTAGTAATAGTAAGTTCGATATTCGTAATATTGACGAAATTTTAAGAGTTTATTCTTATCTGCTATAATGAAAATGCTCTTCACATTTCTGCAAATCTCCTTACTTTTTGGATCAGATTTTTATGAATTGTGCTAATCCAAATTGATAGGCAGGATTATTTAGTGTTAAAATCTATGTTACAGTTTTGCCTTTGATTTAGTTTACATGTATAGTTCTTAATTTAGCTTAATCCTTTATTAGTGAGTATTATTGTTAAAATCGATTATGAATATTTGAAATAAAAGAAGTAAATTAATATCCCAGATAATGAAATGTACTTGTATTATTCAAGATTAGAATAAAAAAATATATTAAACTAAAACATTTTTTTAAAATATTGTTCTTAGGATGTTCTATACTCACATCATATATATAGTATTTATTGTAAGTGTACCCTTTTATATATTACTTTAAATTGCTTAATGGACCTATCATATTAGTTATCACACATTACTTTAAAGAAATATCAAACATTTTGATAATTATGTTTCATCATCAGCGGTGCTTTTATTTCATTAAAATTCAGTAGTATCATGCTATTTTCATAATCTCAAATATTAAACCTAGACTACATATTCAAACACTCTGCTAAACAAGAATAGACTTAGGAATTTAAACTGAGCGTTAGTTATCAATAATATGTGGCAAAATAGTTTGATAGTTATTAAATTTACACTTTTGAATTTATCTCACTTTACTTTTTATAAATAAACCCAGTCTTCTTCAAATTTTTTGGGCATATTTCCTAATGTTTTATATTTTACTATTCCAATATTAATTTTTAATATTAATTTTAATTAGAAATTGATTTATTACAACCTAAATATGGAGTATGTTAACCTAAATAATATGAATTTTAAACATAAGTTTTTCTACTATTTCTCCTAAGTCTTATTTATAATTTAAATTATATTTTTGTCATTAAAATCCTACTTCATCAACAATTTTTTCAACTACATCTTCGACAAAAATTAACTAAAAACCTAAACCCCAAAAGTTTTTAAGAATGTGAACAGCAAAAACCTAACTGCCACTATTTTGCCAATACTTCAGTGAGAGCTAGAGATCAAAATTCTGAAACAAATGTGTGTTTGTAATAATAATAATAATATAAATAATAAGCAGGATGCAAATTTAATAATAATTTCTAAATTCCTTTAAACTTCTAATTTAATACATTGATCTTTCGATGATTTATTTTATGTCATTGATAATAAAGATTGGGAAACTTAATTTTATTGAAGAGTTACCTCTAAATAAATAGTATGTAAGCTAACTTGAGTCGTTTTCACACTGTTAGTCGTAGTATAAGCTTACTTTTTTCGAACCCATATCTGTTAATTTTTCCCATATAAAGTTGGTGGGAGTTATCATCTTCGTGGTTGTATTTTATAAGGAACTCTAGAGGAAGTGATTTTGCTATTTCCTATAGTGGAGATGGTAGGTTGGAAAAATCTCTTTCCTCATGTTGAATTTTTTGGGGGTTTTTGTTTTAGTATGTTGAAGTTTTATGAGTTTGTTGTTTGTAGAAGCAATTCTCAGCAATTGAAAAAGCTATTTAGTCAATATTTAATTATATTAATGTTGTTGGCCGAATTTAATATTTAAGCCTATTTTTTATTATAATTGATTTGAGAAGAGAGTAGTCTTTTCTTAAGAGTTTCTATAAAATGATGATTTAAAGTATAAAAGCCTCCATTATGTTTTGTTGCTTCTAATGAGTTTTATCATTTATTGGGATAGGTTTATAAAGTTCTGACTTTCGAGATTAATAAGATAATGTCCCCTTTTTATTTTGCTTAGTATACTAATTCTGTGTATATATTATCTTAAACTAATAATTATATTTTTTAAATGAATATATAAAAAGATCGAAATTCATAAATTTATTGTGCGACTCTAAATTTAAAATATAAAATAAGTGAAAATAACAAAATGATATAATCTTAACCATTTAATACACTTTTAAAGTTATATGGTAATAAAAGAAATATAATATTAAAATTCACTATGAACTCAGAATAACAATAGTTCATTCATATTTCAATTTCCTTATTGTTGCAAACCTCTACTTTCTTTTTATTATTCCTTAAGTGTGATTCACTCCTCTAATTAGCCACTTGATTATCTTGTTATTATCGAGCATATCTCTGATTATTGACTACTCCCATCATCCCATTTACTTATACTACATTTACATGATGTTGTTTCGTGAAATCACTCACAAAATCAATAAAAACATAATACGTATATAGTATAATTTTTAATTTAAAAACTCTGCTTGCCATTGAATAATTCTTTTTATTTATCAATATTGGTTTCATGATTCATATTTGCTGTATTTGACCTTGCATGCTACTATATTTCACTCTACTTCTCTATTTGGCAAAAATCATAAATTTGGCGAATTATAGAAAATAATAAACTTGAATATTCAGGTATTCCAAGATTATTACAATCATATATTTAATTAAACTGAAAACATGATTAACATAGATTAAGAAGTATTATCAGAATGCATGAATTCCTCACTATTCCTCACTATATATGAAGGAAAGCGTTCCTTCACAGTCTTTCATGAAAAATACTGGAGAGTGGGGCCAGAAGACTCCTGATTTACATGGGGACAACAGATTGGGGAATGACTATGTCACACTCTCGGATTAGAAAGCTTTTAGAGCTCCTGGGAGGGAGAGAATCCCTCCTTTTGAAGCCAGATAAAATTTTTTCACTTGTGCAGTAGCAACTCCTGTGACTTTGAAGTTGTGGATCTATCAATGTTGACTTATCAGTATCTTTCTGGATTTAAGATAACTCTACCTGGACTTAGAATGTTGTTCCATAAAGCTGCTTCAATGAGTTTTTATCCACTAACTTTGGTTCAGGAGTCACTAAAAAGCACCCTAATATTCTAGATAGATTTAAGGCTAATTCTAGATGGATTGTAAAATCGTATTCTACTTTTGGCACCACACTTGAAATGAACTTTAAAAAGACTAACTAGCTCCAAAAATTTTAACTGGCTTCAAAAGGAGGGAATATACTAAGTGCCAATTATTCAAGGACAAAGCATAATAAAAACAACCAAGATGGAATAATGCATCGGAAAGTTATGCCAAAATCAGGACATGCCGCCTTCGCAGCAAGAATAGAGCACAAACTTGCGGGTTTACTGGCCTGGGCCATAACCGCACTCTGCTCCAAAGTCGTATATTCGAGATTGGCGTGAGGACGCAATGTTGGGAGTAGTAGTCAGTGTTGTTTAGGCGGAGGGTAGCTAAATGGCCGACTATGATGAATTCACTCTTAGATAATTGTTCATTGCAAACAACCATGATCACGAGAGAAACATAAATTTAATCAGAGATGGATTCTTCGTTTGATACTTGTCATTTACCTACTTCTTATCAAGAAAAGTTCAATTCCTCCAGCCTAAACTCACAAGCAGTCAAGATATTGATTGCAGAATATAAATTCACAACGTTTCCCATCAAATGCATGAATTGTTTCATAACTGCTCTATATCCTTTATCGAAAGAAAGTCGCAAAATATTTCGAGGAAGGCAATAGAGCAGTTATGAAACAATTCATGCATTTGATGGGAAACGTTGTGAATTTATATTCTGCAATCAATATCTTGACTGCTTGTGAGTTTAGGCTGGAGGAATTGAACTTTTCTTGATAAGAAGTAGGTAAATGACAAGTATCAAACGAAGAATCCATCTCTGATTAAATTTATGTTTCTCTCGTGATCATGGTTGTTTGCAATGAACAATTATCTAAGAGTGAATTCATCATAGTCGGCCATCTAGCTACCCTCCGCCTAAACAACACTGACTACTACTCCCAACATTGCGTCCTCACGCCAATCTCGAATATACGACTTTGGAGCAGAGTGCGGTTATGGCCCAGTCCAGTAAACCCGCAAGTTTGTGCTCTATTCTTGCTGCGAAGGCGGCATGTCCTGATTTTGGCATAACTTTCCGATGCATTATTCCATCTTGGTTGTTTTTATTATGCTTTGTCCTTGAATAATTGGCACTTAGTATATTCTCTCCCTCCCAGGAGCTCTAAAAGCTTTCTAATCCGAGAGTGTGACATAGTCATTCCCCAATCTGTTGTCCCCATGTAAATCAGGAGTCTTCTGGCCCCACTCTCCAGTATTTTTCATGAAAGACTGTGAAGGAACGCTTTCCTTCATATATAGTGAGGAATAGTGAGGAATTCATGCATTCTGATAATACTTCTTAATCTATGTTAATCATGTTTTCAGTTTAATTAAATATATGATTGTAATAATCTTGGAATACCTGAATATTCAAGTTTATTATTTTCTATAATTCGCCAAATTTATGATTTTAGCCAATTATAATGAGATAATATTTTTTTTCCTGATAAAGCTCTGAATGTTAATCTAATCTTAAGTAATTAGATAATGATTCTAAACTAAAACTGATTAACAATAAGTTGATTAGACAGCAGTCAAAAATTATCATGCAACATTGTTTGTTTGAGTCCTGATAATAAACTTGGTTTTACTGGATTTTGATAGGAAGTTATAATAAAACAAATAAATTACAGATAAGTATGTAAATCATTTTAAAATTTATATAATAAATTATAAAGAATAAATAAATAATTATACAACTCGTAAATCTGTGATCATTTAAGTAATTTATTAAAATTAAAACACTCTATTTTTTCTATAAAAAATAAATTAAAGTCCCAATTGACAAAAGAAGAAAGTAATAGTGAGAATATTGATGCTGAGATATAATAATTTTCAGCCTTTCAAGTCAGTTTAGTTTCATACAATTACAAATAATAAGTAAATATTTTAAATCTAAAGTATCATTATATGTATGTAAAATTTGAAATTAAGCAATGGAAAGAGGAATCCATCATTGAGTTATACAACATCAACTTAAAGACAAGCTTAACCAAGAAGAAATCGATTTTTCTGACTTTTAAAAGCCTTCTTTATAAGATAAAAACTTAATAAATGTTTGATGGGTTGCACAATTCACTACAAATATCCATGATTTACATTTAATACATATAATTTGTTAAGACTTTACAGACTATTAAGAATTTATTATATATCTGTAGAAAAAGCTTTCCATTTCATACAGTAAAAACAAGAATGCATTCAAAACCCCAAAACCCCTTAATGAGGTTTATAAGTGCTTTGATTTGTAGGGAATTTGTTAGGGGTTGGGGTTATTAATTAAATGCGAGACTAAAATAACAAGCTTTTGGGGTCTATTTATGATGAAGAGTATATAGATTTAGTGTTTAAACTGCGTTATGGATGTGATATATAAAGTGAATAACTCAAACCAGTACTGAACTATAAGTCTATTACACTGCTCTTTAAGCGTAGTCCCTCAACTGTTCGTTCTCACTGCTTGAAAGCTGTAAAATTAAAGCAATAATAGCTGAATTCTTAGCCTAAGAGGAAGTCTAAGTTTCTATAGAAGCATATTGACTATCTTATTAATGAAAAAACTTTGAAGTATTGGGCTCACTTCTCTCTCGACTAACGAGCTATTATGTTTCACCGCCAGTTCCCTGAGTTGAAGATCTCTGCATAGTCTGTTGCAAACATTTATAAACGAAACGGTATCTCTTACAAAGGTGTAAATCGTATCAAGAGAGTAATTGATTTCACTCTGCCATTTTACAACAACAACTTAAATTATATTTATAATTAAATGCAGAGAGCCTAATAGAATAATATTAAGTTTATTCATGCTGACGAGGCTGTGTTTACATTCAACACTTTCATCTAGAAGTCTTGGTATAAGAGGCATAGCAACATAGAAGTATATGACTAGAAAGTCAAGGTATAAACAATGGCTATTCTTGGAGGAATTAGCGAGGATACTGGTTTAGAAACTTATCTTATTCATCCTCGCTCTATTAAGACAGAGTAGTATATAAAGTTCTTAGAACAGCTGAGAGAGAAGTACCCTGAATAAGAGATTATACTATTCGTTGATAATCTTTCTGTTCATAAGACCAAAGAAACAAGGAAGAGTTATGAACAACTTAGAATAACGCCAGTGTTCAACGTACCTTACAGTCCATAGTTTAATGGAATTGAGTTCTACTGGGGAATATTAAAGGTCATTACAAGAAACTGCTGCTATATCACTTGATGAATGACATACCTATCGAAACAGTAGACTTTATTAAAAGCTCAGCGAAGAGAGTAGATAATTTGTTGGCTTAAAAGTGTGTTAAAGAAGGGAGAGTGAATGTATATAAATAAGTTTTGTAGTTAAGTTAATGAATATATAAGTCACATTTAAAATTCTTTAGAGGGAGCTGGCTTCTCTTTCTTTTCTTCTATTTCTTACTTCCCTCCACCTAAGTTTCTTCTCTTACTGCCAGCTCCAGCATCTATGTTCATTGACTCTGGTGGCTGAATATTTGAATAAAGTCTCTTGCTGACTTCATACTTTGTCTGCGACTTTCGCTCTCTGTGAAGCTTGCTCTATTCCTTCATCAAGAAGATGCTAGTACCAGATTTTTCCAAAGAGTTAAGCTATAAATCTTACTTGAAATATAAGGGTGCTTCTGCAGCTCTGATAGCCAGCTCTCACTTATCTTTATCCCTTGTCTGTCCTTATCTTCTGAAGAGATGCTGTACCTTTTCTTATGAGATTCTTGAATAATTTCTTTCAAGTAATCACCTTTAATTGTTGCAAGTATGCCAAAGAAATAGTTTCTTTCAGGCAGTTTATTTGACAACTGCTTCTTAGTAGGCAGCTACAGCGAAACCTCTGGGTCGTTCATAGCATCATCATATAAATTAGTCACTGAAATTTCTGGATAGTTTGGAATCACTGCAAACTTTACATCTTAAGTTTTCAATGCTTTCTTCTCTTCGCAGAGTATCGCCCTTAGAAATGAAATTTTGGTACCTTCCATCGTTGGCAAGAACAAACCAACTACATAATCAAGATGAGTTACTATGAGTTTAATACCTTGCTGCACCAGGTAGCGGTGCAAATCCTCCTTGCTTCTAAATCTCTGAATCAATTCTTGTGCTTGCACTCTTTTCATTACATCATTCATTGACTCCATCTTGTTTACAGATCTAAGAAATGATATTCAAATTTAAGTTTATTGATTTCAATTATATACCTTTGTAAAACTTATTATTAAATATGGCATCCTATAGGAGGTCAACCTCTAAGAAGGATATGGAGAAGGTTTTGAGAACTGGTTTCAAACTTGAGAGATTGATATCAATTTCTACTGTTATAGTTCCATATTTTTAAATTTAAATTGGTACGTACTTAATTAGGAGCAGTTCCTAAAATGCTAGTACTTAATTAGGAGTATTAATTAAAGCTAGTACTTAAATAGGAGCACCCTAATATTAATCCTAAAATCACAAAATACCTCCTAAAGCAGTACGTACTTAATTAGGTGCACCTCCTAAATCTGTACGTACTATAATCAACTTATTATTGAAAGTAAAAATGGTTACTTCCTCACCCATATGTAGAACTGGATCGTCTCCTTAACACTCATAATTCTTCTCTAATACTCTAAGAACTTCCCTTGAAACTTGTAGGCTTGCAAAGCTCTCATATAAGATCTCAGTTATAGAGGCAATTTTATAATTTTAAATTCAAATTTAAATATGATCGCTAACATTTTAAGAAAAACAACAGAATTCCATCAAACTAAACGAGACTTACCTTTGGCAGCAATAAAAAGTGTGATAGCTGTGAGATGAACTCTCATAAAGAACTACCAGAGCTATCACTTGATGTCTCTATTATTAAAATAGAAATTAATAATAGAAAATAAATGGCAAACAAGTGTGTGGGAGACAGAGAGGAGGAGAAAGGTATTAATGAAATTCCTATACAAACTGAAGAAATAGAAGTATACTTTTGTGAGCTGTGTGAGAGAGATTTGCTCATAAATCTAGCTGGTACTGGCATATGAAGGTCCATAAGGAAGCTAAGCCTACTGTATACTTAAAGCATGACAAAGTTGATGGAAAGTATGATTGCTTTGAGTGCCATAAGCAGTACCCTCACACAAGAGACTTAAAGAAGCATCTTTTAAAAGCCCACAAGAAAGAAATAGAAGTTGAAGATTAAGACACTCAACTGGAGTTGCTCAACAAAAGAAAAGAAAGGGAGCCTCTTTAAGTTGCTGAGCTTTAACAGTCAAGCGAATCAGAGTATGTGAGGATTGCACGCAACCTCTTAGCATCAGAGGTCACTAAAATCATGATTAAAATATAATACAAGAAAATTCCAGTACTTGCAAAGATTGATTTAGATACTTCTCTCTTAAGCTACCTAATTCTAGAGTACTCCTATGACAAGAAAGTTATTAAGGATCATCAGTATGCTTACAAGGTATATCCTTTCAACTATCTCCTTAGTGATGATAAATATTAAATGGAGTTTAATATTGCTAAAATAGAATTGAATCAGGAAATTGTGAAAATAAAATAAAAAATAAATAAATAATATAATTAGACCAATGGAAAAATGAGTAAACCCCAAATCCCCTCAATTTCAAAACCCCTGTGTGTTTGTTGCCATGTGTCATTTTTTTATTAGTAGTTGGTCAAAAAATTTAGGGGGCTGGTCAAAATCATACATGTATTTGTACAAATTGATACATCTCAAATTTAGGGGTCTGTATAATTAGGGAAGTTGGGAGATTTGCCAAATTGGCGATTTTAGAGACTTACGTAGTTTAGAGCAAAATAGGGACTTTTTCATAAAAACCTCTCTCATTTACCGAAAAGGGGCTTGAAAGTAGAGTAACTCCATTAAAATTTGGAAGTTTTGCCAAAATATGGCATTCATGCATGATTGCGATAATATAAAGGCAAATGCAACTAAGTAGAATCGCTAAGGAAGTGGCCATTTTAAGAGAGCAAATGTGAAATAGAAGCAGTATTTTAGAATCGAGTGTTGTAAA
>ARYC01018524.1:0-11666 GCA_000711775.1 Oxytricha trifallax
CTTCCTACCAAGAAACAACTCTCTAACAAGCTTCCAGAAAGGAGCTTCTTCTTTGGAGTTCTTGGCACTTTAAGAGAGAGTTATCTCAAGGAGATCATTGAAGAAGCTCACAAAAAACGCTTCTCTATTTCTCGTGAAGATTAAAAGAAGCAAGGCATACTAATAAGCGAGACCTGGCTCGCTGAGCTTAAGAAGCATCCATTCCTCTCTCGTAAGCTTTGATTCATAACTTGTAGGGAAACCTGGAACTGGTATATTCCTAATGAAAAAGCATGCGAAGGTTTACAGAGAGAGAAAGTCATAGACTATTTATGAAGTGAGCAAGAGACTTTATAAAGATGTCTAAAAGCCAGAAGCAATGAACATAGATGCAGGAGCTGGCACAAAGAAAAGAAATATGGGTCCAAGCAAGCCATAAGAAGAGGAGAAGAAAGAGAAGCCAAACCCCTTTATGGGCCAATTAATATGTGAATATATTCATTCGTTTAAATCTAAAACTTATTTATAAACATTCATTCTTCCCTCTCTCGCACAAATTGTTGTCTTATCTACACTCACTCTCTTACAGCTGCTTTGAATCAAGTCTACTGTACCGATAGGCAAGTCATGCATAAGATGATACAGCAGCAGCTTCTTGTAGTGAGTCTTGATTTAACTCCAGTAGTATTCTATTCCATTAAATTAAGGACTATAAGGAACATTATAAACAGGAGTTATGTTTAGGCCTTCATAACCTTTCTTAGACTCCTTAGTCTTATGAACTGACAGGTTATCAACAAACAGGATGATCGCTTGGTTGCTATACTTCTCTCTGAGCTATGTAGGAACTCTATATACTACTCTCGCTTAATAGAGCGAGGGTGAATCACATAACTCTCTAAGCCTGAATCTTCACTTATACCAGCTAAAATTGCATGGGTGACTACCTTCACCTTTTAGTAATAAACTTCTATGTTATCATACTTCTTGTACCATGACTTATTAATAAAAGTGTTGAACGTAAACACAGCTTCATCTGCATGATGAACTTGATGTTATTATCAATAGCTCTCTGCATTTAATCATATATATAGTTTAAATTATTACTATAAAATGGCACTGTAAAATCAATCACTCTGTTGACAGTCTTGAAAGTAATACCATTTCTTCTATAAATATTGGCTATAGTCTAAGGAGAGATACGCATGTCAGGAAACCTGCGATGAAACATCACAGCTCGCTAGTCAAGAGGAAAGTGTGCCCAATATTTTAAAGTCTTAGAGTCACAGAGGAAGTCAATATGAGCCTGAGAGAACTTTTATTTTCTTACAGGATGCGTTCAACAACCAGAATTAAAATGATAAACAGCTAACAAGCAGTGATACCTAACAGTTGAGGCACTCTTGCGTAATAACTTTGCTATTGCTGCATAATTTAATACAGGTTTAGCTTAGTCTATATTAATACACGTACCATACCTAAGCTTAACCAGTAAATCTAAATATTACTCATCATAAACAGACCCTAAATTTCGCTAATTTCTATTTCTCATTTTGCAAATTGGCCTAATTTCTCTACTAACCCCAATAAGACCCCAACTATACCCTACAAATCAAAGCACTTATAAACCTCACTAAGGGGTTTTGGGGTTTTGACTGTTACTCATTTCAATTCTATAAGATAACAATTTATTATGGATACGCTCAAGATGATTTAATTTTTTAATCAACTTTTAATATTAAAATAATTATTTTAAATTAATTATTTAGCAATTAAGCTGTTTAAATAGATAGTTAAAATCCTAGCTAGTTTATTCTCAAATTTAAATTATCATACAATTTAATACTTGGCCGATTTATTTTTTTAATTTTATAATTAATACTTTTTTACTAATACTGACACACAAAGACTTTGATGAGAAATAAGAAGGTATAAGTTATTTACATTTCTCAAATGAGGGAAATCAATTAATCTCTGCAGGAGGAGAAGGTACAATAAGAATTTTTGATACTTAATTAATGAAACTAGAGTCATCTTTATACTATGGCTAATAAAAAATTTTTACAGACATTGAAATGAGTATTAAGGAAAATATTATTTCAGTGATATATACTAAGAGTATTCCTTGCTAAGAGAATTAAATTGATATTTGGGATACTTAAAAATTAGAAATGATCTATACTCAAATCCCCAATACCCCTTTATGAGTTTTATATGTGTTTTTATTGATGCTGTTAGTTTTGGGGATTAGGTTTTATTTGAGTTAGGAAGCATCATTTTCACTCTAGTTATGAAAATATGAAAGTATTGTTTGATCATTTAAATTTTAGAATATACTTTTATATTCTAATATTTATATTAATTTAATAGCATTTTTATTCATAAAAGTTATGTTTGACTTATATTTTTAAATTTCTTTCATGATTTATTACTTTAACTAGATGATAACATAATTATATAAAAAAGGCATTTATTATGCACATATTTTTTAAAAAATCTATATATTACAGTATTATTAATTTTTTATCAAAGCTTAATTTTTATTAGCTTTCATTCTTTATTAAAATATTTATGCTCAATAAAAAAGAAATAGTAATCTAAAGCAGAATTTAATTAAAAAATATGCATAAAATAACTGAATTTAATGTATTTGCCATAATAAATTTTATCATATTTTATTTTATAAATATTATAATTTGGTACCAATTTTAAAATCTGTATTTCTAATGTCACCAAAAATTTAGATACCTAAAAATAATGGTGATCTGATATGAGGTCAACTAGATATTGATAAATAGAGAAAGTTTGCAAAAATTAAACATCATTCAGAGATAGATCTCCTATTTAACCTATTAATAGTTCTATTAAATTATTTCTAAATTTGTTTAAATTTAATTACTGCTGATACTAAATCTGTATAATTATAATTTGAACCAATTTATTATTACCTAAACTTAATTAATGCATAATTCTTATTAAAGGCAAAAAAATTAATTAATTAATGTCCTAATTATTAAATTATATTTGTACCAAGAAAAAAATGCAATTCATAAGAATAGCAAGAAGATATTTTTTTTCATAAAAAAATATGTTATTCAATAATAATAAAAAAGAAAAGCGGCAATTAATATACTATCATTCAAATTTTCTTGATGAATAATTTCATCATTAAATTGAGGGAGATATAGTAATGATAAGAAATAAAAGAATAAATATTTAAATCATAAAAATACTTAAATTACATTGAATCTAACGACAATCATGAAACTGATTTAAAGAAACCTTAATTCCCAACATTACCCTAATCAATCAAAACATATGTAAAACCCATTAAGGATTTTGTGGTTTTGACTGAAGAGCTTCAAAAAATAAACTTCCAAAAGTTTTTCATCCTTTAAGACAAATAAGTTTTAGTTATTTTACTAGTAAATAGTATCTAAATTTGGTTTAACTATAAATAAGGAACACTCAATAAACAAACATCTCTATAAGCAAAGGTTTTTCAAAATTGCAAGCATAGTAAGATTTGTCTCTAAATATCTGATTTAAGCTCAGAGGGAATATTAACTACTAGCTCTAAATGCGGAAGCATTTTTATTTGGAAATTGCAATTTATTGACGAAGTGTTAATCGAGACACCGTTAAAAAAACTTTTTTTTATGAAGAGTCCTTTAATTAATCTCGCTTCAGTCTATGATAATCGACACTTTATTTTCGTATAATCTGATACAAAATTAGTAATATAAACTAACGTTGATTATATGGTTTTAATTTATATTTAAATTAAGTTTACGACATGACGAAGATTATTTAAACATAAAATCTATAGACAATAAACCTCAGAATATCAAAATCAGAAAATTCTTTAAAAGAAAATAGAAATTTTGTCTTAATTATTCGATCAAATGATTTTGAATTTGAATAAATTAGGTTATGGAAGATGCACAGTTTTACATTCTCTTGCAATATAAAATATTTTGTAGTACCAATTAAAACCCCTTTCCTCAAAACTACCTTTCAGTATATTAATTATATTTTTGTAGATAAAAGTAAAAAATAAAGCATTATTATTATAGTTTATTAAAAATTCTATTCTGAGAGTTTTATTGAGGATCCTAGCTCTAAGTGTGTAAATTAAAATAGTTTTGAGTTATTCACAATTATTCACCACATCTTAATATTAAAATTTCAATAAAATATATCACTTTCAAAAATCTTTCCAAAAAAATATTTATTTTTTACAATATCTAAATAATAATCCCAGAAAATAAAGATTGATAAAATTTTTAAATCCTATTAATATTCAAATATGAGAGTTTTTAATATTTTCTGACGTAAAATATATATGTGGACTTGCTGATAACGTATTATGTGTTTAAAAATTTATTACTTTTTAATTTAATTAATTTAAAATTAAAACTTTAAATAAGAGTATTTTTATAATAATTAAGACATAGTATGTGATTTATGATGCAGGAAGTTATCAACAAGATTTGAAAACATTAAGTTAAATTTACTATAATGCTAATCAAGAGAACAATTTCTGGATTACTGATCTTGAGCCTCATCCAAAAGTTGACGAAATATTTATAGTTATTGGAAAGAAAGGAATCTTTGCTATATTAGACATAATACAAGGAATATTCCTAATTAAGATAACAGAAACTGCATTATTTACAAAATCTCCTGATCTTATCAGTTTAGAACGAACTCCAATTTACTACCCCATAAAAAACACACTTTTCCCCTATTATTTTTATTACATTTAAATCTAGAACTAATCATTAATTTATTTGAATTTAAAATTTCGAATCTTAAACTTGTAATAGAACGCAATTTGTTTGTTCATAGTATATATTGGACTCAATATTTAAATTATTTTAAAATTAAAATGTCTTATCTATAAAACTCTTTCATGCAGAATTTTTTAAAAAATTAAGTCAATTTTTTTTTACTTTACATTTTATAAAAATGAACTTTTGAATACCATTTAATTTTCTATGAAATTAATTCGGCTTAAGATGCCTGTTAGTAATTAAATAATTTTTTTTATTAATATTTATATTTTCTATAAGTTTTTTATAGATTATTAAATTTTTATTTTTAATTTATTATTATTTAAAAGCAGTATTTGTATTAATAATTTTATTAATTAACAATACTTATAAAAAATTATAACATTAAAATTTTAACCATTTAATTTAATTTAATTTTGAATTAAGGGTAATATTATTTTTCTCTAATTAATTTTGAATTATATGTTTGTCTTTATAGTTTTTAAATAAAAATAAATGAAAGTGAAGGGTTCATACAGATCATAATAAGATTTTTTCATAATAAATGAAAAAAAATTTTAGAGAGAAGGGAAGTAATTATTTTTTACTGATGGGTTGTAACTGTATTATGATACTTATCAATAATATAAACTGTGTGAAAATTAGTCCTAATGGAATTATGATTACTTTTGGAACTTAAAATGGAACTATAACCACCTTCGCTTTAGAAAATCACTTTAGCTAGATGATTTAACAATCAGAACAGTTTTTTATTTCAGATAACTGCTAACATGAAATTCTTCCCAAACCAAAAATAGTTAAAATATCATAAACTTAACTATGCAATTAAAATTAATTTACTTAGCTCTTCAACAACACGAACAATTAAAGCAATTAAGAATATGAAAAAAACTTGGCTTTAAAATACACAGAGAGATCCACAGAAAGAAACTTGTACAAGTAAATGGAATTAGAAGCTAATCTCTGTCACTTATCTGACTCTGACTCTGAATTATAGGATGAAAATTATAAAGATTCTGTCGATGATTCTAGTGATAATTAGAATTATAATTAATTAAAATTAAATTATCACTTATTTGTATTTATATTTATAGAATGATATCGTTTAAATCCAAATTATACCTCTAACTCCTTCTGTGATAAATCACAATTTCTAACTCACTAAAAAGTTTGAATAGATACCTTTGAAATCTCACAACTAAGAAAAAAAAGACAAATTACTATCACTACCTTAAGAAACTTAATTATCGATATAAGAATTACAACACAGAAATTAGTTTAAACTATAAAAAGGGACTGTTATATCATATTGTTCAAAAGATATTCAAGAATGCGATTTCTGTCGAGAATGGAATAATAATTTAGTTGGACCATTCAATTCACAAATGTAGACTAAATCTTTTTACTTTCATAAACTTTGCTTAGAAGTAAATGAATTTGTATCATTTGACTAAACTGATGGTATTGAGTATTACAATATCAATGAACTATTAAATCTCCATACTGAAGACCCTCATAAATATAAATGTCATAGATGCAATAAATTTGGAGGTACTGTAAGTTGTACAAGATGTGGACAATTTTATCATGGTAATAACTGTGCATAGTATAGACTTGTAGATTAGAAAAATAAAATTTCAATCAATTTAAAGTATTTATAAATAAATTTTTTAAAGGAAATTCATTTATATAAATACTCAAGTAAATTAATATAATATCCAAGTAAATTACTATATAAGTCTAAATATTTTAACTTTGAATTCTAGTAGGAAATAAATTTATATTTTTTTCATATTTAAGATTTATTTTTTAATAGAAGAGATCTTTTATTGAATGATATTTATTAACCTTTTAATGTATTTGTTTATAACTTGCATTTATTTTTAATTGGTAACATCTAATTATATTTAACTATCAATTATATTCGCAAAAACTAAAATTTAGTTTAAACTAAATTATATATCATTTCGAATTAAAATAATTATTTATTCATTAGCTAACATATAATTATAATATAAAGATTGTTCTATCGGTAGCAGCAAAAAGCAGTATAAATGTTTTATTTGTTTTAACTAGGAACGAGCTCTTTTATCTATTAATCAAAGAATTCCAAATAAATAACCTTATTTCTCAAATTAATAGAATATTGAAAGCAACCCAATATATTAATATGTTCCTTAAATTGGAGACATAGTAATGTACTTTTACAAAGGGCATGAAGAATTTATCAAACAAAATTACAATTTAATCTTCAATGGCATTAAACCAATGGAGGACTATAGTAATGTGTATCCATTTATAAATTATCAGGAGCTCAAGGATAATGAAATAGAATGCTAAATTCAGGACATCAAATTTAAGAAGCCTATTTATATATGTAAATATTTATGTTGACCCCAAAACCCTCCTTATCAAAACAAGTTATATGTTTTAAGAGAATAAAAACATTTCCTACTTCCCCTACTTGATACATTTTAGTATACAACTTCATATGAAATAAATATTTGGCAATTTATTTTAAAAAATTTGTAAATGTTTATTAATAATTTTTTTTATTTAAACCTTCAATAAATGGATTAATATTTATCTAAAGAATGATGATTATTAAAAGTTAAAAAATTGAAAAGAAAGGTATAAAGTATAACTAATAATTGACTATAGGCAATAAGTTTTTCCAAAATATTTGATTTTTTAAAGAAATGTGTGGAACTAGGTTTAGTAATGGGAGAGGCCCAAAATGAATATATTTATTTATACTATATATATGTTGCTTAATTTTTTTAAAAAAAGCCATATCCATAAAGAGGAGCTTAAAAAACTATCTAAATCTTAAAACTAACTATGAAAATACTAAAAACACAAAACACTTTTAAGACATAATGGATGAAAACTAAATATCCATAATTTTTAGTTCTGAAAACATTTTATCAATCTTAGAAGAAAATTTTTCAATCATTGATTAAAAACAAAAAATGTCCATTTTATTTGGAGGAAAAATATACCAAAAATCAACTAAACTTATTTTTTAAAAATTATAATTAAAGTATTACTAAAACGAATAAGATTTGAGGTAAATACTTAAATAAAAATAAAACTTATGATAAATCATAACTAACCTTATGTAAGAGTATTTTTAAAATTATTTTTCAACAAAACATAATTTATTTATGATATATAATTTGTAAACATTCAATTATTAATAAATAGGATTAAAAAAATTTTGATTATATTTGATAGAACTAAAAACTAAACTGTTTCAATAAACTAATAAAAAGTATATTCAGGAATTTAAAAAGGTTAATTGAAAGAACTTCTAAAAATTACTGAAAAACTCTCTTTAGTTTCCATTTTAATTAGGATAAAACAGATTTATACAGTAACTTAGATCACCTTTATTTAAAATGATTTTTAAGGAAGACAACGAATATAGCAAATATGAAGAAAAAAAGAAGAAGCAATAGTATTAAAATAACAGATCTAGCTATAAAATAATACTGTTTTAAGATAAAGGTAGAGGAGATTTCTTTCGGTAGATCATGGGAAGAGATAGAACAGACGAAAAACGGAAAATAGAGAAATATATTTACGAATGAATTATTTTGAGTTGAAAAGTAATTTTATATAACTCTATACTAATTTGAAGTTATGATTTATTATCATTTTTATTTTTATTTATGTAACTCTCTATCCAATTCTATTTTTGTAAAATTCTTAGCTATGTGAAGCATCCCATAAATTATATAATTTATTTGTATAAAATAGAGTTTAAATAGTGATTCGAGCGAGCTATGATATAAATCTAAATCATTTTTATAAATAAAATTTATGATATATTTGATAAAAATAGTAAAAATACTTTAAACTCTTAATAAAGATTTAAAAATAGTTTAAAAATTCAATTTTTGATTAAATAATTTTGATACATTATGTCTATATTTTGAATGATTGCTTAATTCATTTATTCTTTTTTTGAAAAAAAATTTGTAATTTTTATCAAATATATCATAAATTTTATTTATAAAAATGATTTAAATTTATTTAAATTATCTCGAAAATTTTTGCTCACACATCCCTTGCATATTGGATTCTATTTACTCACTTTAAAAACTCTATTTAGGTACAAAATAAAACATTATTAGAAAATGTTTCCCCATAGCTAATAAATAAATTACTATTAAGTTTAGTAACAATATATCAGATTGATGAGCTCGAAGGTTACTGGTAAAGCATAGATTGCAAATTTCTTGATAGAAATGAGATATACTCAATTAATTTCTGGGATCTGAAATTCAAAGACTCAATTACAGATATAAAATATTCTATTGAGAAAGCAGATTTTATTTACATAGAGAGAAGTATTTTATAAGCTTCTTAAAGTTTAAAAAGACAAAATCGTAAAAATAATTAGAACTAAAAAATATCTGAACTCTTTGCATATGGTTGTTGTTAGATTATACAGAGATTGAAAAATCAATTCTTTAGATCTAAAGAGAACTTAATATTAAGAAAATAAGTCTAAAAAAGTGTATACAAAATTAAAATAAATGTGTAGGAAGTTTTTTGTTCTATAAATTTTATGTGATTTTATATTTTCTTACAAAAATTTGATTACAAAATAATTAATGAAATGATTTAATGCTTTTCTTATAGAGTTTCATAATAATTTAGTACTCAATTTTTATAAAAATTATAAATACAAATTTCAATTGATAATGATTAATAGGAAAAAAAATGATTTTAGTAAAAATTAAGTCTTTGTTTCAAATATCATTTTATGATGCCTAAATTATACAATTTTGACATAATGGAAAAATTATAGATAAATATCATCATATCACATTATTAGTAAAAAATTTACCCCTTTTGTAATGACTTTATAATTTTATATTTACAATATTTGAGCTGTAGCATCTTATTCAAAATGTGCAAGAAAACAAACTGTTGAATAAAGCGAAAGAAGACTTAATTAATAAAATTTAAAACTACTAATTTAAAATAAAAGAGGCAATATATTATACTATTGAATGAATAAATATAGTGGAGACGAATCTAAATAAAATATAATTAATTAATTTTATTAATGCTTTCTTTCATTAATTCATATTTTATTAAACTTTATATTTTTCATAGTTAGTTGAAAAAATTGTTTAGTCATAATTCAATTAAAGTTGATGTTCCCTGTCATAATTAATTCATAAAATTTTTTAAATATGCTATAATAGCTATAAAATAGGAGTATCCCAAAATTAGTATTATAAAGGAAATATAAAAATTGCTGTCTCTGAATTTTATCATTTTATTGCTCAAATAAAATAGAGTATAATAAAAATATTAAAGATTTTTGAGCATGTTGCCACAAAATTTCATCCTATTTATCCACACTGTTTTAGATTATATTCAAATTGTAGATTTAATTTTATCTACTTGTCTAAAATTTATCCCTTTAAGTTGACATTTAATATATTTGGGGGGGGGGTACCTGTCTGACCACCACACTTTTTTATATATAAATTCTTTTTCAAAAAAGTCATTGTTCTGATCAAATTTGGGCTGATTTTACTAACTAGGCATTAAAAATAATTTTTGGCAACTCTTAAATTAGTAAAGTTACAAATAAATCTTTAAATTTATTGTATCTTAATTTTGTTTATAACACAAAAGGTTGAAAATCTTTTTGCATTAAATTATTAAATCCAAATAATTTTTTAGCATTAATGATCAATTTACTCGTTTTTAAGGATTTAACTTCATCATTTCTAATACAATAAAGTTTAGTTGAAATCTTATAATGTATTTTATCATGTTTATTATATAATAACGAGTAAATTGAGTCATTAATGCTAAAAAATTATTTGGATTTAATAATTTAATGCAAAAAGATTTTCAACCTTTTGTGTTATAAACAAAATTAAGATACAATAAATTTAAAGATTTATTTGTAACTTTACTAATTTAAGAGTTGCCAAAAATTATTTTTAATGCCTAGTTAGTAAAATCAGCCCAAATTTGATCAGAACAATGACTTTTTTGAAAAAGAATTTATATATAAAAAAGTGTGGTGGTCAGACAGGTACCCTTTCTTATATTTTATTAACAAATTTATTCATACTTAGTAAATTGTAGTTTTAAAATGAAAATAAAAATGTACAATAAATAAATTATTTAATACAATCATAATTTCAATAAAATAATAAATGTGTTACATTTAGATAAATTCATTTTACCTTAAGCATATCCACTGGGACTCTTCATTCTAATTCTTGTTCCTTATTAAAGTGCAGTTAGATTTTTATATCTTAAGTTCTATACTCTATTACATAAAATCTTGAAAAATTATCAATTATTTTACTTCTTGCTCATCTTTTCACATTTTAAGCAAAACACAGCTGAGGTTTTTCTTTCATTAAAAACTCCACATATTTATTAATCTTAAAGAATTAAATATCTCTAATCTTTCCATCTCATCAATTAAATTTCCCTTTGCCACAAGTTTCTTCTCTGAAATGAAACCCTCTCAAAAATACTGGATATCTTAGTTCTAATATTTAACTATCTATGGATTTTTCATATTTAAATATTTTATTTTGGGTTACCAATTAGAGTAAGTTGGTTTCTCTAATATGCATAATTATCTATATAAGACCATTTGTCAGAGTTCTGTAAGGAATGTATTTAACTAACGTGTAGAATACATTTTATACTATAAACTTGTTATTAAGAGCTGTTTAAAAAATATTTCTCCATATAGAATCCATAATCTATAATGTAAGTTCAAGATTTACGTTTAAAATTTTGTGCTTATTTTAGATTACAGAATAATTTTCCCAAAAATTCAATTTATAAAAATACTTACTAATTAACTAACTATCTATCAGTGATTTTTATGATTGT